>JANFOE010002441.1:0-232500 GCA_025667525.1 Glebionis coronaria | reverse complement strand
GTGTGTGTGTGTGTGTGCATGACCATGACTTACATGACCACCTAGTTATGTAGGTACCATAACCATGACACATGAGGCACCTGTGTCATGACTCTTCTGTGACGAGAGTGATTTCTCGCAGCGTTCCTCCACGTTCAGTTTGGCCATTATTATTATTATGTGGGGGCGTATGGGTGCATCCTAGTTTTCAGGTTCACACGTACAGGGTGATTGGTTTAGTGTGCTCTACACTTCATCACATTGGAGCTAATCCCTCCACCCAGATTATTATTTATTATAGGTCACCTCTCTAATAGCATGACCAGGTCACCCCTCTATGTATTCATGCATGTTGATAATATGCTATGACTTATATGAGCTCGTGGGCATTTAAATATATTGTATGCATACACTTAAGACTTTTCAAAATATTCCTATTGTTTATAAATCATGTTCCAGGTTTTCCAGGACATACATATTTTCCACTGCTTTCATTATCTATTACTCATTTTCAGTTATTCTTATCATGTCATTATATCTGTTCACTGAGCGTACTGCTCAGTCCTATCTTCGTTTTCATGTTTCATACGCCAGGTACCGAATGACGATATTGGGCATCGCGAGTATGTGCTTAGGAGGAGAGCTACCATGGTTTTTCTTCCCTTATGCATTTTAATACTTATGATTTGATTGGACATATGTTTTTTTCCTTTAGCCTTCTAATCTCTTATTTATGTTGAGTTTTATGTAGAGAGCTGATGTTTGATTCCGGATTTTTCTATTGGTCTTTTATGACGTTATGCCTTTATTATGCTTTGATGACACGCCATAAATGTGACGTAACGGTCTACTTGTCAAAGTGGGTCGTTACAATTATGGTATCAGAGCCAAGGCTTCGACTTGTAGGCTTTAAAACTTGACCTGTGACTAGTGGTTAGTCACCAAGATCTTCCTAAACCGACGTTTGTTATTTTCCATGTATTAATTTTTCAAAAAATTTGTTGGATTTTAATCATGATGTTTTTCTTTTGAATTTTTGACTAGTATGGATTGCACCATAGTCGTCCATACTTAGTCCCATGTTTATTCTCTTTTGAATTTTTGACTAGTATAGATTGAAACCATAGTCGTCCATACTTAGTCACATGTTGTCAGTCTTTACTCATGATATTTTCCCTTGAATTTTTTACTAGTATGGGTTTAACCATAGTCGACCATACTCAGTTACTTGTTTTTCTTTCAAATTTTGTGGATTGAACCATAGTCATCCACACTAGTCAATGTTAAATCTCTGTGGATTATGCTTTTATGTTCCTTTATGTTAATTATGTTTTCATACTTTCATATTGATTTCGTTTTCATGTTGATTATGTTTTCCGTGCTCTCTAATATATGGATTTATTGTTCTTTTGAAATTGGTCTAATCGAATTGATCTGGTTTAAAAGTGCGACTCAGTTGTTGTTGGTAAAAAGAAAGAAAGATTGTTTATCTATTTTAAACTAAAAATGAAAACTTGATAAGATTAAAACTAAAAATGAAGGAAATTAAACAAATTTAAAAACTTTAATAAAAGTAAAATTGAAATTAAAATAAGACAAAACACGTTGAAATTAATCTTAATAAAAATGGCGGGGAAAATGTAAATTTGAAAATTAATTCGGAATAAAAAACAAAATTATAATTCGGGGAAACATTATATTGAACCTAAGTCGGAATGTGACAAATCAAAGTAATTCGGAATATGGAAATCACAATACAATTTGGAATAAAATGAAAGTATGCAATCCGGAAAATCTACACTTAATTCGGAAACGAGATCATGAACCTTATCCGGAATTCAAACCTGCACGTAACTTGGAATCCAGTTTTTTGCACGTAATCTGGAATCCAAAGACTAAACTAGTTCGGAATCTGGTATTTAACCCTTATTCGGAATGTAAACAATAAACATAATCCGAAATGCTAATTTAACTAGCTAATTCGGAATGTAGTTATTCCGGATTGTAATCCGGAATATCTAAACCAAGGGCTAATTAGGAAAAAGGCTTACTACAAGTAATTCGGAATGCTGTTTGAAGTACAATTCGGAATGAAGATTATTTAACTAGTTCGGGAATATGAGTCATGTACTCAATTCAGAATAAACAAAAAACTGTAAGTCGGGAAAAAGGGTTTTGTCAAGTCGGAATAAAAACAAATAAGCAAAAATCAAAATAAGAAAAATTCAAATAAGAACTTTACCAAAACTTAAACCAATTTAATTTTAGAAAAAAGCTAAATAAATCACAAATCAAAAAACTTTAAAAAACACTAAATAATCAAAATATTTAAAATCAACTCTTTTAAGATTTAAACTATCAAACCACTTAATTAAAAACAAGCTAAACACACAATAAGCAATAAGCACAATAAGCTAAAAACATCAAACACATGAAAAACAATAAGACAATGAAATAAGCACTCAATCAAATAAGCAACAAGATTAAACAAACTACATGATTAATCAAACAAAACAATAGATTTAAAAACAAGAAAGGTATAATGAGAATGATAAAAAGCTTGAAATTAAGATGAAGATTAAAGATTCAAATACAAGATTTCAGATTAAAAGCTTGAAAGCATGAAAGAAAAACTAGAGAGAGAAAGTAATTAAACTACTCCAAATTACCTTACAAAAATTAAAATAAAATCTACTACTTCCTAATGAAGAATTAGGAGGCTATTTATAGGAGGAGGTTATGTGGTGTTGGTTGCTTCTCTCTTTCTCTTTGTCTTTTCGTCTTTTAATTTCTTCGTCTTTCTTGACTTTGTCTCGGGATTTGTCGAATGATAAAATGAACTCGTCTTCTAATTTCCTTCTATTATTAGACTTGGTTCTTCGACTTCGTTAAACTTCCGTCTTTAGTCTTTTTCTTTGATAAATCTTCAGAATAAGCCTTTGACTTCCGTTCTTTTTGCACTCTTGATCTTTTGACTTCGTCTTTTGTCTTTTTCTTTGATAAAAGCCCGTGAAAGCCCGTGTTTTCTTCCTTTTTCATATTTTGGTCCTAAAACACAATAAAAACACAAACCACACATAATTCCGACTTTTACGACATTAAGTACACGTTTTGGTCTCGTTTTTAATTGTTTTAAGTGGTAATAGGATAAGTGTTTTAACACTTATTACTCTCTTATGTTGATTATGTTTTCATGTTTCTTAATGTTGATTATGCTTTCATGCTAGACATTTATGGATTTTGGTTAACCATGCTTTCATGATAGTCATCGTTGGTTTTCATTAATCATGCTTTCATGTTTCTTCATGTTGAGAGATTCTTAAAACATAGACCACGACTTCTTCATTTTTCTCCAATCTTTATTTGGGATTTTGATATACAACGATCCACCTCCTTTTCGGGCTTGTATCTATTTATCCTCATACCTTGTTAGGGTCTTTTTGGATAGACTCCTCCATGATCTTTAGGGGAGTATTTTCTTTTCGTCGTGTGTCTCGATCCTTCATATTGATTTTTGATAAATGATTCTTCACATCACTTTGAATCTTTAGTAACAAAATGTAACCCTCATGCCTTGTTAGGGACTTTTTGGACTCGCCAATCTTTGCATCCCGCTTCAAGAAGTTATGCCTTGGCTATGAAATCTATATAATACTGAGCAACTTTTAAACGATCTTGGGCTAGAAGCTATGTAACTTTTCAAATCGTAAGAACTTATTTATTGCAATTATTTATTAACAAGCGATGAGAGAAAAAGCTTATAATTAACTCACATAAGTTCATGAAAGAATACAAAACTTATAATTGACTCTATCATTTCTCTTTCTCTACAATTTAAAATCTCAAGGAATGGGACTCGCGGATGCTTAGCCTAATAAACCAATTAAGGTCCATATGGTTAAGGATACTAGCTAGAGTAAACTCAAATAAGTAAACTCGGTTGAGTCAAAATATTCACGACGGGCCTAATATATCAAAGACATCTAAACTTGTTAAAACCATTTTATTAAAAAATTACGAAGAGATAAAATAATAACAACATAGGAAAATACTACTAGGCCAAAATAGATCAAAAATTTTGAAAAATGTCGAAAAATCAATTTTTCGGCTAAAATGAGGCCAGATTCATGGAAAAGCCCACTTAACTTCGATAGAAGTCTCCCCAACAGTTAATATAAACACTGTCCTCAATGTTTATGCATGTGGGAGTAAACTCCCTTACACTTAGGACATTGTGCACGTTGTTTAAATCTTGCTAAGGAAGAGACAACTAAAGTGATTCTATCTCAACATAAATGATAAAATAGTGAATCAAAAGAGTTTAGGATAGAATCGGGAAGATGGGTACATAATAAGTGTGAAAACACTTATCCTTTTACCACTTATTTCCTATAATAACAAGACCAAAACGTGTATTTTATGTCGTAAAAGTCGGAATTATGCGTGGTTTGTGTTTTTATTGTGTTTTAGGACCAAAAGATGAAAAAGGAAGAAAACACGGGCTTTCACGGGTTTTTATCAAAGAAAACGAGAAAAGACGAAGTCAAAAGATCAAGAGTACAAAAAGAACGGAAGTCCAAGGCCTATTTTGAAGATTTATCGAAGAAAAAGTCTAAAGACGGAAGTTTAATGAAGTCGAAGAACTCAAGTCTAATTATAGAAGAAAATTATAAGACGAGTTCAATTTACATCGACAAATCCCGAGACGACGTCGAGAAAGACAAAGGATTTAAATCAAGTCGAGAAGAGAGGAAAGAAAGAGGAGGCAACACATGCACCTCCCCATCTCCTATAAATACCCTGCTAATGACACATTAGGAGGGTGTTAGTTAGCTAGATTATTTTCCTTTCTTTAGTTTTTAGAGAGAAAAAGTTTTAACTTTCTCTCACTAAGTTTTTATCTTTTCTTCATCTTTTCTTTCAAGTTTAAGCTTTATTTCATCCTTGTATTTGGAATTCATTAATCAAAAGTTCAAATTTAAGCTTTTAATTTTTAATCTTCTTCTACCTTTCTTAATTTTGATTCATCTTTAATCCGAAATGTTCTTGATTCGTGTTTGATTTTGATGTTTTTGTGACTAAAAAGTTCATCTTTTTATTCCTATATAAGTTCTTATACGATTAATCTTAAGGCTTGTTATGCTTTTTGGCTTATTTAGTATTTAGCTTATTTACTTTTTTTTAGTTTTCTTAAAAGTTTAGTCTTTTTAAAGTTTGATTCATAAAGTTTGCTTATTTCGTGTTTTAAAAGTTTTTAAATTTATGCTTGTTTTCATTTGGTTAAGATTTGGATAAGTGCTTATTCATTTTCGGCTTATTTGCTCTTTGATTTCCATAGTATCATGCTTAAGGGTTTTACTAGTTACGATCAAGTAAGTGTGATCGCATAAGCCTTAGGGTTTCTACTTGCAATCCATTACTTCGATCAACAAGTACGATCGTTCACTACGATCACAATCCATAATCCACACCACGATCACTTGTTGCGATCGTGGGTACGATCATTGAGTGCGATATGTGGCTGCGATTGTTTAGGTGCGATCACTTGTTCCGATCGCATTGAGTGCGATCACCTATACTACGATCACTAGGCTACGATCGACTGATACGATCGTAGGATGCGATCACTGGGAGTACGATCTAAAGTCACGATCGTGGTGGAGTACGATCACCAGTACGATCGCATTGATTGTGATCCAGGATACGATCAAGGACCACGATCGCATTGACTGCGATCCTATTTCATTTTTCGTTTTTATATTTTATTTAAATTTCAAATTTAATTTTTCCCGCATTTTTACTTAGTGTTATTTTTAAACGAATTTTATCTTAGTTTGGTTTTTACCAAGTTTTCAAGTTTTAAATTCATTTCGTTTTAATTTCCAAAAATTGCACGCTTCCCGAAATCTCTATTTTTACCAAGTGTTTTTCTAGTATTTTTAGTTTAATTTTTCAAGCTTTTATTTTACTCAACGACGCCTTCTCTTTTAATTAGTTCTAGACAACCAAACCATTTTATTTTCCACCAAGAATGACTGAGTCGCACTAATTAACGGTAATCAATTCGAAAAGACTGGATTAACGAACTTTCATACGAGGCAAACCCTTGTATTAAATGGCGCCGCTGCCGGCTCTTTTCGTTAAGATTAACGGTTTTTTGTGAGAGACGCGTTGGATTTTGGGATCCGTTCACTTTTGAACGTTATTTTTCTTGCTTAAAAATTTTTAAAAATCCAAAAAAAAGAAAAAATATAAAATTTTCAAAAATACAAAAAATAGCAAAACATAAAAAAAACCAAAAATATTTCTTGTCTATTTTTCTCTTCCTTTTGTAGGTGTGTATGCATACTCGTGCTTCGTAAGAAGAAAGCAGCTTAAGCTGAAGTCATTACTCCACCTATTGTCACCATGGACAATCGACCAATGATCGAGCTTTTGCAATCGCAAGTAGAGGGCAACACCGATGCTATTGTCATACCCGAGATTGGATCCAACAACTTTGAGCTCAAATCTGGCTTCATTCAAATGGTCTCTACTCAACCTTTCTTGGGGCGTACACTTGATGATTCTCATGGCCATATAAAAAGGTTCCTTCAACTCACTAATACGGTTAAGTATAATGGGGTTTCACAAGAAGTGATTCGGTTGCAACTTTTTCCTTTCTCCTTAGAGGGACAAGCCCATCATTGGCTTGATAAGGAACCGCCACAAAGTATTCTTACGTGGACGGATTTAGAGACTAAATTCATCAACTACTTTTTCCCACCCTCACGTACTACCGCTTTGCGGAATGAAATCATTACCTTTGAACAAAAGTACGGTGAGACATTTAGTGAATCTTAGGACCGTTTTAAGGAACTTTTAAGAAAGTGTCCACAACATGGTTTTACAAAAGTATATCAAATAAATACTTTTTACAATGGTTTAAGCATGAATGACCAAGATTCACTAAATAGTGCCTCGGGGGGGGGGGGGGGGGGGGGGGGGGGAAATAATATTTTGGTTAAGTCTTCTAATGCTGCATGGGACATTATTGAGAATATGTCTAGAGTGCAAACCAAGAGTGTTCGGACTAATGTGGCTAGTGCTAGCACTAATGAGAGTGATAAGAGAATTGATAAGCTTACTTCGCTTGTTGAAACACTTGCCCTCCAAACCGCTAACAACACTAAAGCTATCAATGCACAAGTTAATGCTATGAGTCAGTCATGTGAAATATGCGGGGGATCTCATTCATACACCGATTGTCCTTCGACTCATGACAATCCGGAAAATGTGTATGCCGCCAATGGTAAATTTTCTACGGGAGGCTATCAAGCACGTCCTCAAGGTGACCGCAATTTTCTCAGTTATCGTTCAAACAACTTTCTTTCACCACCCGGTTTTCCACCTCAGAACCCAAACAACCTCAATCGCAACAATCAAAACCAACCTCGAGCTCCAAATCAATATCAAACCCAAAGAAACCCATATCCACCTCAAGGAAACAACCAAGTTTACCAACAGCCCACTTATCAACCACCTGCCTACCATGCTCTTCCTCCCAACCAACCCACCGCATTTAATCACGAGGTTGAAACTTACATGAGGACTAATGATGCGATAGTGCAAAATCTTCAGCGGCAAATGGCCAACTTGAAAGGAGATATGGTGAAACAAGGGAATGATCTTCGAGCCGATATGCGGAACTCTTTGAGCAGTCAAACGAATGACTTAAGGGACATGATGGCTAGTTTCTTCCAAATTAATCAAGCCTCTGGTTCGGGTTCTCTTCCGAGTAACACCGTTGCTAATCCAAGAGGGGAGATGAAAGCAATCACCACTCAAAATGAAAAGGTTTAAAGGAACCTGAGCTTCCTACACCTACACCGGTGATTGTGACAAAGGAAAACCAGTCCACTTCTCCAATTCCTCCAACTTCTACTTCTCCAGTTCCACCGCCTTCTACTTACACCCCTCCACCACCCAAGGATGTGAGTGAGATTTCTATTCCAAAGCCTTCATCTCAACCCAATATACCTTATCCCTCAAGGTTGAGGAAAGAGAAGTTGAAGAACAAGGATGATATTCAGGTTTCTAGCTTTCTCAAAATGTTTAACAACTGAAAAACATCTCCTTTGCTGAGGCTCTCGCTCACATGCCGAAACATGCTAAAATGTTTAAAGATCTTCTCAGTGATAAGGAGAAACCTCTTGACATCGCTCAGACCCAACTTAACGAGAATTGCTCCGCAGTGCTCTTAAGTAAATTACCCACCAAACTTGGTGATCCGGGTCGTTTTCTCATTCCTTGCAACTTCCCCGAGGTAGAGAATTGAATGGCCCTAGCCGATCTAGGTGCTAGTATAAACTTAATGCAATTAAGTGATTGGAAACAATTATCTCTACCCGAGCTAGTCCCCACACGAATGACATTGGAATTAGCTAACCGTATGGTTTCTTATCCGGTGGGGATACCCGAAGATGTCTTCGTCGGTGTCGACAAATTCGCCTTTCCGGCGGATTTTGTTGTCGTTGACTACGAGATGGACCCCCGTGTTCCATCAATCGTTGGACGTCCATTCTTGAGGACCGGTCGCACTCTCATTGATGTAGCCGCGGGCGAATTAATCATGAGAGTTGGTGACGATAAAATCGTCTTCAACATGGGTAAACTTTCTAAGCAGCCTTCTGAAAACGAGAGCGTTATATTCATTGACGTACTTGATGAGGCTTGTGAAGAACATTTCAAAGACGCTTGTAAAAGTGGTTCTTCTTCTCTACCATTGTTGAGACCGTTGCCTCTATTGCTCCTTCACTAACTCCATTTGGAGAAAGTGATTTCATTTTGAAAGAATTTGAAGCAACTTTGGGGGATGTGGATTTACAAAATATGACGATTCTCCCTCCAATTGGGATGAAGACATTCGTACCATTGAGAAACTTCTCAATGAGGACCATATTTCTCCACTATCTCCTAAGGATATCTCTATCGATGAACCGAATTTGACCACGCCTTCCATCAAAAATCCTCCGGATTTAGAGCTTAAGGACCTACCGTCTCATCTCGAGTACGTTTTCCTTGAAGACAATAAGAAGTTACCCGTCATCATCGCTAAGGACTTGAAAGAAGAAGAGAAATCTCGACTTATCGCCGTGCTAAAGAATCATAAGAAAGCGATTGCTTGGAAAATCTCCGATATTCGTGGAATTGATCCTCACTTTTGCACACATAAAATTCTCATGGAGGACGACTTTAAACCCACTATTCAAAACCAAAGAAGGGTGAATCCAAAGATCCATGACGTTATTAAAAAAGAGGTTATCAAACTTCTTGATGCGGAATGATCTACCCTATCTCGGATTCACCATGGGTTAGTCCCGTCCATTGTGTGCCTAAGAAAGGCGGAATCACCGTTGTCCCCAATGAAAACAACGAGTTGATTCCTACTCGTCTCGTTACAGGGTGGAGAGTTTTTATAGACTATCGCAAACTCAATGATGCTACGAGAAAGGATTATTTTCCCCTTCCTTTTATGGACCAAATGCTTGAACGTCTAGCGGGTAATGACTATTACTGCTTTTTAGACGGTTTCTTCGGGTATTTTCAAATTCCCATCGATCCTAAAGACCAAGAGAAAACCACATTCACTTGTCCTTATGGAACATTTGCTTACAAAAGAATGCCTTTCGACTTATGCAATGCTCCTAGGACATTCCAAAGGTGTATGATGGCTATCTTCCATGACATGGTTGAAGAAACTATGGAAGTCTTAATGGATGATTTCTCGGTCTATGGTGATTCTTTCTCTACTTGCCTTGCCAATTTGGAACGCATGCTTAAGCGTTGTGAAGACACTCGCCTTGTTCTAAATTGGGAAAAATGCCATTTCATGGTAAAAGAAGGCATCGTGCTTGGACATAAAATCTCAAAAGCCGGTCTTGAAGTGGACCGTGCTAAAGTTGATGTCATAGCCAAATTACCTCCACCTTCAACCGTGAAGGGTGTGAGAAGTTTCCTTGGTCATGCGGGCTTCTATCGTCGTTTCATTCAAGATTTTTCTAAAATCGCTCGCCCGATGACCCACCTCTTGGAAAAAGATACTCCTTTTATCTTTTCTAAAGAGTGTGGGGACTCCTTCAATCTTCTTAAGGACAAGCTAACTAAGGCACCGGTCTTGGTTACCCCTAATTGGGAGCTACCTTTTGAATTGATGTGCGATGCTAGCGACTTTGCCATTGGAGCGGTTTTGGGCCAAAGACTGAACAAACACTTCCAACCAATCCATTATGCTAGCAAGACAATGACGGGGGCTCAATTGCATTATACCACTACCGAAAAAGAGCTTTTAGCTGTAGTGTATGCCTTTGAGAAATTCCGCCCCTATCTTGTCCTTTCTACCACAATCGTGTACACCGATAATTCCGAGTTGAAATACTTGTTGACTAAGCAAGATTTTAAACCAAGACTTCTTCGTTGGGTTTTGCTCCTTCAAGAATTTAAAATCAAAATTCGTGACAAGAAGGGAGCCGAAAACCTAGTTGCGGATCATCTAAGTAGACTTGAGGATCCTTATCAAGGGGATCATCCGAATCAAGAGATCAACGACTCTTTTCCCCTTGAGACCTTAATGTCTATCAATTCCAATCTTGATGACACCCCGTGGTTTACGGACATTGCAAACTACTTAGCGGGTGGTATTCTCATCCAAGGGTTAACATCCCAACAAAAGAAGAAGTTCTTTAAAGATGTTAAGACTTACTTTTGGGATGACCCTTATCTCTTCAAACAATGTGCTGATCTGATTATTCGTCAATGTGTTGATGGGCCGGGCAGCGTTACTAATCCTTGAAGCTTGCCATAAAGGACCCACCAGTGGTCATTTTGGTCCTAACTACACCGCGAAGAAAGTGTTTGACTCGGGATTCTATTGGCCCACCATTTATCGTGACACTCACGAGATGGTTAAAAATTGTGATGCTTGCCAACGCCAAGGTAAGATCACACATAAAGATGAGATGCCTTAAAATTTCATACAAGAATGTGAAATCTTTGATGTATGGGGTATCGACTTTATGGGGCAATTTCCATCATCTAAAGGAACAAGTACATCCTCGTAGTCGTTGACTACGTATCCAAATGGGTTGAAGCTAAGGCTCTCCCTAACGAACGATGCGAGGGTGGTTGTGAACTTTCTAAAGCAACTTTTTGCTCGATTCGGTGTTCCTCGTGCTATTATCAGTGACCGCGGGACTCATTTTTGCAATGATTAATTTTCTAGTGTCATGGCTAAGTACGGTGTCAATCACCGTCTTTCCACCACTTATCATCTTTAAACTAATGGTCAAGCCGAGATATCTAACCGTGGATTGAAGCGAATTCTTGAGCGTACTGTGGGAGAGCATCGTGCCTCGTGGGCCGATAAGTTAGACGATGCTTTGTGGGCTTTCCGTACCGCATATAAGACGCCGATTGGTTGTACACCTTATCGTCTTGTGTACGGGAAGGCTTGCCACCTCCCTGTCGAGCTAGAACATAAGGCGTACTGGGCCTTGAAGTGGTCCAATTTTGACATCAACAAAGCCGGTGATCTTCGGAAGATTCAACTCAACGAGCTACATGAACTAAGGAATGAAGCTTATGAGAACTCATTGATCTACAAGGAGAAGACCAAGATCATCCATGATGCTAGGATTAAGAACCGAGAGTTCCACGTTGGTGATCAAGTTTTACTCTTTAACTCTCGGTTGAAGATCTTCTCGGGCAAGCTGAAGAGCCGTTGGTCTGGTCCATTCACCGTCGCCAAAGTCTTCCCCTATGGCACCATTGAGCTTTCTCAACCAAATGGGCCCAATTTTAAGGTGAATGGCCAACGCGTGAAGTTGTACTTTGGTGAGGACATCTCTCATGAGATGATTTCATCCCTCACCATGTTTCCCTTAAATTAGTTCTGGGTCGAGTCAGGCTCGTGACTCGGTTAACAAAAACAAGCGCTTCTCGGGAGGCAACCCGTTGATCTATCCTTTACCGTTTTCATAATAAGTATAGGGGGAGCCCGTACGTGTTTGTGTCTTGTTTCTTATGATGTGCAGGGATTAAAGCTTCAAAGATCCATTCTCGATGACTTTTGACGAACCGTGATCCCGTGTACCCATCTTCCTGGTTCTATCCTAAACTGTCGTGATTCAATATTTCATATCTTATATGTTCACATTGAAATCACTATAGTTGTCCTTTCCTTAGCAAGATTTAAACAAAGTTCACAATGTCCTAAGTGTAGGGGAGTTTACTCCAACATGCTTAAACATTGAGGACAATGTTTATATCAAGTGTAGGGGGACTTCTATCGAAGTAAGTGGTCTTTTCCATGAATTTGCCCTCATTTTAACCGGAAAATTTGATTTTTCAACATTTTTCAAAATTTTTAATCTATTTTGGCCTAGTAGTATAGTAGTATTCTCCTTTGTTATCGTTATTTACTTTCTTTGTTAGAATAAATTTTCAATAAAGTGGTTTTAAATTTTTCAAAGTCGTGAATCTTTTGACTCAACCCGAGTTTACTTATCTAAGTTTACTCTAGCTAGTATCCTTAACGTGTTTAAGTCAAATTTTGCTATGCTTTTATATAGGGAACTTTAAAACGCGAAAGTCTTAACTGTCACGGGCTAAAAACAAGAACTTTTCGCAAGTTCCTATAAATGATCCTAAAGAGTCGTTTATTAAGGGAACTTTAAAATGCGAATTCTAAACTTGAAAAAGTCTAAGAATTTGCAAGATCCTATAGATGATTCGAAAATCCAAACCTTTGATTTAATTGGCTAAGCATCCACGAGTCTCATTCCTTGAGATTTTAAACTGTGGAGAACGAGATATGATATAGTCAATTATAAGTTTGGTATTCTTTCATGAATTTATGTGAGTTGATTATAAGCTTTTTCTCCCATCGCTTGCTAATAAATTTATTTGCAATAAATAAGGTTGTACGATTTGAAAAGTTACTTAGCTTCTAGCATAAGATCGTTTAAAAGTTGCTCGGTATTAATTAGAGTTCATAGCCAAGGCATAACTTATTGAAGCGGGATGCGAAGATTGGCGAGTCCGAAAAGGCCCTAACAAGACATGAGGGATACATGTTGTTGCTAAAGATCCAAAAGTGATGTGAAGAATCATTTATCAAAAATCAATATGAAGGATCGAGACACACGACGAAAAGCAAATACTCCCCTAAAGATCATGGAGAAGTCTATCCAAAAAGACCCTAGCAAGGTATGAGGATAAATAGATCCAAGTCCTAAAAGGAGGCCGATCGTTGTATATCAAAGTCCAAAATAAAGATTGGAGAAAAATGAAGAAGTCGTGGTCCAAAGAGGAAGAATCTCTCAAAACTTCAAGTGAAGAAATTCCTATTATGAAGAGAAGACCATAATTTCAAAGACGTCTCTCAAAGATTTGAAGTATGAAGTCGCTGCCTAATATCGGTCCGAGAAAGGTCTCAAATCGTGAAGCAAGTTATGCCAAGATATGAACTTTAAGAGGTCCCGAGAAGCAGTTTTAAAAGATTTTGTCCTTTAGCTAACTATTGATTAAATCGTCCTACTTTATTTTCGGCCTAAATAAACTATCGAAATAAGTCGAACAATGCATCCTCGTGACCATTCAAGACAATATTAAAATATAAGAGATACACCTAGGAATAAGGGAGTCTAAGTAAATAATTGGGCCACATGAGTTCGTGTTAGTTTGCTAACTTATAATAACAATGATCTCGTTTTTAAGCTTGGGTATGGGGAACGTGAAACTTGAGGATGATAAACATTCATGACAAAACCCCACTGTAAGTCTTTGATTTCTTTACTAGTTTTGTACATATTTCTATCTTTTTAGTTTCCTTAAAGTTTAGTATTTAATAAAGGCCAAGGTGGGTTATTTATGATGAAAAATGTAAACCGTGCTTTGAAATTAATGCATTGCATGAGGGCATTGCAATGGTCAAGTGTAGGGGATTTAATAAGTGTGAAAACACTTATCCTTTTACCACTTATTTCCTATAATAACAAGACCAAAACGTGTATTTTATGTCGTAAAAGTCGGAATTATGCGTGGTTTGTGTTTTTATTATGTTTTAGGACCAAAGGATGAAAAAGGAAGAAAACACGGGCTTTTACGGGCTTTTATCGAAGAAAACGAGAAAAGACGAAGTCAAAAGATCAAGAGTGCAAAAAGAACGGAAGTCCAAGGCCTATTCTAAATATTTATCGAAGAAAAAGTCTAAAGACGGAACTTTAATGAAGTCGAAGAACTCAAGTCTAGTTATAGAAGAAAATTATAAGACGTGTTCAATTTACATCGACAAATCCCGAGATGACGTCGAGAAAGACAAAGTATTTAAATCGAGTCGAGAAGAAAGGAAAAGAAAGAGGAGGCAACACATGCACCTCCCCATCTCCTATAAATACCCTCCTAATGACACATTAGGAGGGTGTTAGTTAGCTAGATTATTTTCCTTTCTTTAGTTTTTAGAGAGAAAAAGTTTTAACTTTCTCTCACTAAGTTTTTATCTTTTCTTCATCTTTTCTTTCAAGTTTAAGCTTTATTTCATCCTTGTATTTGGAATTCATTGATCAAAAGTTTAAGTTTAAGCTTTTAATTTTTAATCTTCTTCTACCTTTCTTAATTTTGATTCATCTTTGATCCGAAATGTTCTTGATTCGTGTTTGATTTTGATGTTTTTGTGACTAAAAAGTTCATCTTTTTATTCCTTTATAAGTTCTTATACGATTAAGCTTAAGGCTTGTTATGCTTTTTGGCTTATTTAGTATTTAGCTTATTTACTTTTTTTTAGTTTTCTTAAAAGTTTAGTATTTTTAAAGTTTGATTCATAAAGTTTGTTTATTTCGTGTTTTAAAAGTTTTTAAATTTATGCTTGTTTTCATTTGCTTAAGATTTGGATAAGTGCTTATTCGTGCTTATTCATTTTCGGCTTATTTGCTCTTTGATTTCCATCGTATCATGCTTAAGGGTTTTACTAGTTACGATCAAGTAAGTGTGATCGCATAAGCCTTAGGGTTTCTACTTGCGATCCATTACTTCGATCACCAAGTACGATCGTTCACTAAGATCACACTCCATAATCCACACCACGATCACTTGTTGCGATCGTGGGTACGATCATTGAGTGCGATCTGTGGCTGCGATTGTTTAGGTGCGATCACTTGTTACGATCGCATTGAGTGCGATCACCTATACTACGATCACTAGGCTACGATCGACTAATACGATCGTAGGCTGCGATCACTGGGAGTACGATCTAAAGTCACGATCGTGGTGGAGTACGATCACCAGTACGATCGCATTGATTGCGATCCAGGATACGATCAAGGACCACGATCGCATTGACTGCGATCCTATTTCATTTTCGTTTTTATATTTTATTTAAATTTCAAATTTAATTTTTCCCGCATTTTTACTTAGTGTTATTTTTAAAACAATTTTATCTTAGTTTGTCTTTTACCAAGTTTTCAAGTTTTAAATTCATTTCGTTTTAATTTCCAAAAATTGCACGCTTCCCGAAATCTTTGTTTTTATCAAGTGTTTTTCTAGTAATTTTTAGTTTAATTTTTAAAGCTTTTATTTTACTCAACGACGCCTTTTCTTTTAATTAGTTTTAGACAACCAAACCATTTTATTTTCCACCAAGAACGACTGAGTTGCACTAATTAACGGTAATCAATTCGAAAAGACTGGATTAACGAACTTTCATACGAGGCAAACCCTTGTATTAGCAAACGGAATCACGTATCTTCAAAAGTCATCAAAAGTGGATCTTTGAAAGCTCGAATCCCTGCACATCATAAGAAAGAAAACAACAAACACATACTAGGTTCTCCCCCTACACTTATTATAAAAACGGATAAAAAGGATAGATCATCAGGTTGCCTCCCGAGAAGCGGTTGTTTTTGTTCACCGAGTCACGAGCCTGAATCGACCTTGAGTACTATGGTAACAACCTTGAAGAACATCTACCGGGGTCAAATACATGGTTTTCATCCATCAAATAACACAAGCCTAAGGTGAAGAGCACAAGCCAAAGAAGAGTAGGCGAGGTTCCCATAAGCAAAAGTTGAGCACGGTGGTAGAAGGTATGATGAAGTGAAAGCATAGGTCCATATTTTCCAAAACTCTTTCCTTTTATTTCATCAGATGGATACTGAGATGGCTCAAAATTTTTGATACCCGGATCGAACACCTTTTCCTTTAGGGGAAAATAAGACAGACACTCAGTAGACCTTGAAGATTCGCCCATAAACCGCACAATCTCATCCGACGAAGGTGGAAAGAGAGGTGTCAAAACATAAGTGCTACGGATGTTGGTGTTGTCCGGTTTCTTCTCCTTTGAAACGGGTTTCTTAACATCGGAAGGAGGGTAGAGACCATAATCAAAATCCAAATGAGGAGAATCATGCTCATTAAGAAAGTATGTATTGAGAAAGGTGGCGAAATCTTCCTCAAATGAGTAATCCTCTAAAGTAGCATCAAGCATTGTTGGTGGAGGATCCTCATAAAAAATAGGAGAAAAATCATGATTAGAAGACACATCACTTGAGGAATCACTCGAAAGAGTGTCAACATCATCAAAGTCATCATAAGTCGGCATGTCTTCATACTCGGAAGTAAAGTCATCATTATCATCATAAATTGGTGGATCACCCAAATAGGAAAAAGAATCATCATAATATTCATCATAGATTGGTGGAGTATCCAAATCAAAGAGAGAATCATTAGAATCTTCCACATGATCTTGAAAAAGTGGATTATCATAGATAGTCTCGAAAAGAGGATTGTCGTGTAACACAAAATCATCAAGCTTTGTACTTTCCAAAGGAGTTGTAACAAGCTCGTCTTGAAGCACATCAATCATTTTCGTCAATTCTTTTCCATCTGATTTGCTTGTAATCTTCCCCATCTTAAAAACTTGTTGATCATTCCCGACCCTTAAAATTAGTTCACCTTCGGCAACATCGACTAAAGCTTTTCCGGTTCTCAAGAATGGCCGTCCAAGTATTAACGAAATACGAGGATCCATTTCATAATCAACAACAACAAAATCGACCGAAAAATTGAAGGTACCAACTTTAACAAAAACATCTTCGGCAATACCAACGGGGTAAGCGAGAGTTCGATTAGCTAGCTCAAGGGTCATCTGTGTTGGTATAAGATCGGGTAATGATAATTGATTCCAAACACTTAGCGACATTAAATTGATACTTTCCCCGAGATCGGTTAAGGCAGTAAATTCCGTGATTTGAGAAAATGAACAAGGTAGCACAAAACAACCGGGATCTTCATGTTTTTCCGAAAGTTCTTTAATAAGGACTACAGAACAATTTTTATTTAAGCGGGTGGTGACAAATTCAACCATCTTTTCCTTCTTACTAAGCAACTCCTTTAATTCTTTGACAAATTTTGGCATTTGGACAATTGCTTCAACAAGGCTAATGTTAAAGTTCATTCGAGAGATCATCTTCAAATAGGAAGTAACTTGAGAATCCTCCTTAGTGAGCAATTTGCACTTGTCTAACCGAGATGGATAAGGAATATTGGGCTTAGGAGGTGTAGGTGTTTAAGGTGAAGGTTGAGATGTTGAAGGTTGAGAGGGGTAAGGTGGGGATGGTGAAGGGTTTTGCTTGGGTACATCTTTAGTAAGAGGTGGAGACGGTAATGGAGAACTATTACTAGGTGGTAGTAGGAGGGATAAATGGGGGTGGAAGAGGTGTAGATGGAGTCACTGGATGAGGGATAGAAGGTCCTACTATAGTTGCTCCACTGCGTGTAGTAATAGCACTCACATTAGCTCTAGGGTTTGTTTTAGTTGTAGAAGGAAGAGCACCTTGGGGATGAAGGGCTTGAAACATTTGAACGAATTTCCTATCCGTGGACTCTTGCATTTCTTTCATGGTTCGCTCATGATCGGTTAATTTTTGTAGAACGGATGAGGTAAATTGAACCCTTGTTGTTGAAAACATTGGTTTGGATAATGGTTGTATGGTGGAAAACCTTGAGGATTGAAACCTTGGTTTGGAAAGCCTTGACTTTGCATTTGATAATTCCTTGGTTTGTATTGTAGCCCCTCACATTTGCATTTTTTCGAAAATTAGCTCGTGGTGGCCCTTGGTTATTTTGGGTGGGTGGGTGTGGTCTTTGTTGAAAACCGGGTGGAGCTAAGTAATTCGTCGAGTTATAAGACAAGTGATTAACATTGACATTCGGCTTGAAATGAAATCTCTCCGTGTTATTGTAAGCATACACTTCCCCGTGAGATTGATCATAAGCCTTATCACAGTTAGCATAAGAGTGTGGCCCACCACAAGTTTCACAAGTAACAGTAAGAGCATGGACATGTGTAGTGGGATGGTTTTCTCTTAAAGCAAGTTGTTTTACTACTGAAGTAAGTTCCTTAATTTGATTAGTCAACTCACTCTCACTAGCACTAGCCATAGTAGCCCTAACACTCTTGGTTTGGACTTTGGCTTTGTTCTCTATTATTGCCCAAGCATCACTCATAGATTTGACAAGAATATTACCCCCCGAAGCACTATTTAGTGAATCTTGGTCATTCAAACTTAATCCATTATAAAAAGTATTAATTTGATGCAACTTAGTAAAACCGTGTTGTGGACACTTTCTTAAAAGTTCCTTAAAACGATCCCAAGATTCACTAAACGTCTCACCGTACTTTTGTTCAAAATTAATGATGTCATTCCGCAAAGTGGTAGTACTTGAGGGTGGGAAGAAATAATTGATAAATTTGGTTTCTAAGTCCGCCCATGTTGTAATACTTTGGGGTGGTTCCTTATCAAGCCAAGTCCGGGCTTGTCCCTCGAGAGAGAAAGGAAAGAGGAGCAAACAAATTACCTCTTGTGAGACCCCATTGTATTTTACGGTATTGGTTAAGTGGACAAACCTTTTGATGTGATCGTGTGGATCATCATGAGTGAGACCCAAGAAAGGTGTTGCGGAAACCATTTGAATAAAACCGTTTTTGAGCTCGAAGTTATTTGCATCAATAGACGGCACCACAATCGCATCTTCATTGCGTTTAACATGTGATTGCAAGAGCTCGATCATTGGACGGTTATCCATTGTGTTAACAACAGGAGGCTCGATGATAACGGCTTGAATGGATTTCCTTTTGCGTGAACGGGTACGCATACACCTACAAAATAAAAATATAACAAAGAAATAGAAGAAATAAAGTTAACTGAAAAGAAAATATTTTTGGTGCAAAACTTTTGAAAAAGAAATGCTTTTTAAGATTTTTTAAATATTTATGGATTTTTGAAATTCTAATTTTTTTTATTTTTGAATTTTATTTGAAATTTAAGCAATAAAAATAACGTTCAAAAGTGAACGGATCCCAAAATCCAACGCGTCTCTCACAAAAAAGTTAATCTTTACGAAAAGAGCCGGCAGCGGTGCCATTTTAATATATGAATTTATTGTTCTTTTGAAATTGGTCTAATCGAATTGATCCGGTTTAAAAGTGCGACTCATTTGTTCTTGGTAAAAAAGAAAGAAAGATTGTTTATCTATTTTAAACTAAAGATGAATACTTGAAAAGATTAAAAATAAAAATGAAGGAAATTAAACAAATTTAAAACTTTAATAAAAGTAAAATTGAAATTAAAATAAGACAAAACACTTTGAAATTAATCTTAATAAAAATGGCGAGAAAATGTAAATTTGAAAATTAATTCGGAATCAAAAACAAAATTATAATTCGGGAAACATTATATTGAACCTAAGTCGGAATGTGACAAATCAAAGTAATTCGGAATATGAAAATCACAATACAACTCGGAATAAAAGAAAGTATGCAATCCGGAATAAAATCTACACTTAATTCGGAATCGAGATCATGAACCTTATCCAAAATTCAAACCTGCACGTAATCCGGAATCTAGTTTCTACATGTAATTCAGAATCCAAAGACTAACCTAGTTCGGAATCTGGGATTTAACCCTTATTCGGAATGTAAACAATAAAAATAATCCGGAATGCTAACTAAACTAGCTAATTCGGAATGTAGTTATTCCGGATTGTAATCCGGAATATCTAAACCAAGGGCTAATTAGGAAAAGGCTTACTACAAGTAATTCGGAATGCTGTTTGAAGTACAATTCGGAATGAAGATTATTTAACTAGTTCGGAATATGAGTCATGTACTCAATTCAGAATAAAAAAAAACTGTAAGTCGGGAAAAGGGTTTGTCAAGTCGGAATAAAAACAAATGAGCAAAAATCAAAATAAGCAAAATTCAAATAAGCACTTTACCAAAACTTAAACCAAACTAATTTTAGAAAAAGCTAAATAAACCACAAATCAATAACTTTCAAAACACTAAATAATCAAAATATTAAAAATCAACTTTTAAAAGATTTAAATTATCAAATCCACTTAATTAAAAACAAGCTAAACTCACAATAAGCAATAAGCACAATAAGCTAATAACATCAAACACATGAAAAACAATAAGACAATGAAATAAGCACTCAATAAAATAAGCAACAAGATTAAACAAAATACATGATTAATCAAACAAAACAATAGATTTAAAAACAAGAAAGGTAGAATGAGAATGATAAAAAGCTTGAAATTAAGATGAAGATTAAAGATTTAAATACAAGATTACAGATTAAAAGCTTGAAAGCATGAAAGAAAAACTAGAGAGAGAAAGTAATTAAACTACTCCTAATTACCTTACAAAAATTAAACTAAAAATCTACTACTTGCTAATGTAGGATTAGGAGGCTATTTATAGGAGGAGGTGATGTGGTGTTGGTTGCTTCTCTCTTTCTCTTTGTCTTTTCGTCTTTTAATTTATTCGTCTTTCTCGATTTTGTCTCGGGATTTGTAGAATGATAAATGAACTCGTCTTCTAATTTCCTTCTATTATTAGACTTGGTTCTTCGACTTCGTTAAACTTTCGTCTTTATTCTTTTTCTTCGATAAATCTTCAGAATAAGCCTGTGACTTCCGTTCTTTTTGCACTCTTGATCTTTTGACTTCGTCTTTTGTCTTTTACTTCGATAAAAGCCCGTGTTTTCTTCCTTTTTCATATTTTGGTCCTAAAACACAATAAAAACACAAACCACGCATAATTCTGACTTTTACGTCATTAAGTACACGTTTTGGTCTCGGTTTTAATTGTTTTAAGTGGTAAAAGGATAAGTGTTTTCACACTTATTACTCTCTTATGTTGATTATGTTTTCATGTTTCTTCATGTTGATTATGCTTTCATGCTAGACATTGATGGATTTCGGTTAATCATGCTTTCATGATAGTCATCGTTGGTTTTCATTAATCATGCTTTCATGCTGGTCATAGTTGAAATTTCGTTTAATCATGCTTTATACTTAGTTATGTAAGTGGAGTTATGTCTACGCTAGATTAGCTAGACTATTTTGTTGATCTTTTCAGTGTAGTCTTTTCACCGTTTAATCATAAATCTCCTTTAAAATCATCTTAGATGGTTGACACCCGTACCGATCATCTCATATGTATTATACGTGTAATCCATGTACCGTATTCCATGTGTACTTCATTTACCGTATACCATCTGTAATTGCTAGTCAATCCTCGATCATCTCAGGCATATGTCACCTACAGAGGTTGCTCAAGTTAATAATGATGCTCGCAGCTTGGAGATTATGTAGGACAGAGATGAGTATGATGGACTGGAGCGAAAAACGAGAAATATACTTTATCCACCAGATGTTTCCATCCCATCCCATGTTCTTACCTCATCAGTTATATGTCACGTGTCACTAAGTTGTCTTTTCAGGCATATGAGTGGGAACCGGTACCAGCCGGCCACTCAGCTGAATAGTTATATGGATCACGGTCATATTTTCTGACCGTCATGGAACTGACAGGCAAGGCGATAGTGACAACTACCGTGACGACAACTACTCTGGCAATAATGATAGAAACTCCGGTAACGGACGTGACCATAAATACAAAAGGGTCAGCAATCCAACCGATCTACCAATTATGGTATTATAACCAAAATTTTCAACTTTATTCGTTTTCACATCCCAAGACACATGTTAAGACACCAGTCAAGACACATGTCACGCGTATATTTCCTCAAGACACGAGTCAAGACATAGGACTCCTATAAAACTCTCTTTGAATACCTTAGAACATTAAATGCATGAAAACACAGACAAATTAAAACTTTACGGTTAATTAATATACAACACGTATCATGAACATTTAATGTAATTATTACGTATATTAACTATATACGACAAGTATTAGGTATATTAATATTATTATTAATACAGGATAAGTGTTTACGTAAAATACTTAAAAATACTACAAGAAATAAAACACGAGACTAAAACACAAGACTACAATACGAACATACACGTACATTAATTAAACACGAAAAACAAAAAGAAAACATATAAATGGGTGTTTATGGCCAACGGTTAAGGGACAAGGAAATGGGCTTTTGCACCGACCCATTAACTAATCCTAATTAGTAAACAAATAAAACTCTCCAGGGGATTTTCATAAAACACTTTTCATAAGATTTAAAACCCTAAGCCCCTTTCTTCCTCTTCTTTGGCCGCGACACCTCAAGAACACAAGGAGGAGATTTTTATTTTTTGATCTTGTTTATTTTACGGGTATTGTTCGTGGTTCCTAATTATTAATCATAACGCATTCGATATATTTAATCCTTAATATTTTTATTTATTCTATGTTCATTGTTCAAGAATCATTAAAAACAATTATGAAAACATGTTAATAAAAAGGATTAAACATGGGATCGAGTTAGTTTTGGTTTGGTTTGTTTTGGGTGTCACGCAAACCGAGACCTAAAAGGTCTTGTTGGTGGGTTTGTACAAGCAGCCGAACCCCTTAAGGGGTTGGCGTGTGGTTTGTGCTGCCAGCCGCAAGCACCAACGCGCCAACAGTGGGTGTGTTTGGTTAACAGAGGCAACAGAGAGTCATGTGACTCTCGGTGGGTAGTTGTACGCAGCAGGGGGAACCCCGACTTAAGTCGGGGGGTGTTTATGCCAGTAGTGGCACTGGCGTGCAGCCGGTGGCTGCGTGGTGGTCGGGGCAGCAAACCATAGCCGCAAGGCTGTGGTGTTGTTGTGGTGTTCGAGGCAAACTGATACCTCCAAGGTCTCGGTGTGTCTTTGTTGGGCTCTTGTAGAACCGAACACACTAAGGGGTGTGTTTGGCTAAACTTTTGCTCAAATACTTTATGTTAAATTATTAATTAATTTTATTGATTAAGACATGATTTAATTAAAATTAATTAATAACAAGACTTAGGATATAATTTATTTAAGTAATTATCATGACATAATTACATGGCCATTTTATTTAAATAAACTTTTATTAAGAAACTTAGCTTAATTAATTTATTTCATTTAAACCAATGTTTGATTAAATAAATAACATGCTTTAATTTAATTATACAATAATCATTTAAGTTAAAGTTTAATTAATATAATCATGTAATATTATTAATTAATAATTACTTATAATCATGTATTACATTATTAATTAATAATCATATGTTAAGACTAAAGTATTGTCATTAATAAACTTTATTATATTATATATAATTAATAATCATGACTTATAATATAAGCTTATTACTAAATACAGAAACATGTTAAATATGGAAACATACTAATTATGAAAACATGTTATTCATAGAAAGATACTAAATATAGAAACATGCTACTTATGGAAACATACTAAATATGGAAACTTTCTATTTTTGTAAACTTACTAATTATGGAAACTTTCTATTTTTTGAAACTTACTATTAATGGAAACTTGCTATTTTTGGAAAGTTACTATATATGGAAACCTGCTATTTTTGGAAAGTTACTATATATAGAAACCTACCATTTTTAGAAAGTTACTCATTATGTTATAACAAGTACTATAACACATAAAACATGAATTACACTAACCAAGAACACATTAAATACTAAGAAATACATGATTAAACGTGAAATAGTAAAACAAGACAAGAACAAGTAAAACAAGTTAAGAACACGTCAAGTAAACTAATAATCAATAAGTATAAGTTAAACATATAACTCATTCATGTCCCTTTTATTATGTAGCTATCATAAAGTCGGAGTAATTCATCCGCTTTTGTTTTCATCCTGATTACTAGACATAAGGTACGAATATTCCGTCCTTCAGTAAGGACATTCTCTTCCTATACTTAGGATTCCCTATTTGCAGCCATCTCTTTTTCCCCAGTAGTTTACATTAAACTTATCAGTAATTAATATGATTAGCATTTTAAATTGCTTGAGCTATATACATGCATGCAAGTTCCACCTAGTTATGGAGGTACCATAACCATAACACTTGAGGCACCGGTGTTATGACTCTTCCGCGGTGAGAGTGATTGCTTGCAGCGTCCCTTTTCAGTTATTTGGCCTTTATATTATTATCATGTGGGGCGAATGGGTGCATCCTAGAACATGTTATCAGATTACAAGGTAACTGTGGTGTGTGCTCTACATCCGTTACATGGAGCTGATCCCTCCACCCAAACTAATATAATTAGAGGCAACCCCTCTAACTGCTTGACGAGGTCACCCCTCTATGTATTCATGCATGTTGATACCTTCATGACCTATATGGGCTCTTGGGTATTTAAAATACAGTTTTTATAAAATAAACATAAGTATTTTTCTGAGATAAACCATTTTACAAAACTACACCAGGTTTTCCAGGACTTACATCATTTTCGCTGCACTTTCATTTTCATATCTTTCTTATGTTTATGTTATTCATTTCATTTTCATATATCCGCACACTGAGCGTATTGCTCAGCCGTATTTTATTTCAATGTCCCCATACGGCATGTACTAAAGGGCAAAGCTAGTAAATCAAGAGTACGTGTATTTAGATGGAGGCTCCTTTGAATTCACTTCTTTTAATGCATTTACATACTTTTGCTTTACTGGACATTGTTTAGTCCTTATTTTACATTCTTTACTTATGCTGATGACGTATAGTCCCTAACCGGGTCATGGACCCAGCCCACGGATACTACCCGCATCCGGCCCATCACTGATGGGTTAGATTCATGTCATTTAAGCTTATGGGCTTAAATGAACAGTGACCGCATCAGATGTGTGCGACCCATGATACGGCACGATCGGTACAGGGTTAGACAAAATCACAATCTTATTAGGATTGGGATTTACCCCAAAGTATAGGATATACACTCACCATAATTAGAAGATAAAAATCAAACTAATTATGGCACTTATCCTTTGCTTGGGGCCGAAGTATCGGTAACAGCCCATTAGGGTTTCACCGCCTATATAAGGAACCCCAAGTGTTCCACAAAGGTATCACATTCTCTATACTCTCAACCTACAACCGATTCTTAACCCTAAATCGATTACTTACTCTCACGCCGGAGTCTAATCGTGGGACACGTGCCCACGGTAAGCTTAACGCGTGTTGTTTTAGTGTGTAGGATCTCAACAAGATATTCACTTGGTGCAAGAGCCGAAGCCCAGCCTACTCGAATTAAGCCTAATTCGGGTTAAGCATGGATCATCCAACTTTTGTATCAACAAGTTGGCGCCATCCATGGGACCCATACACTAAACTAAACTCATTCTCAATCTCAATCTCTCCCAATGACGAAGAGACACTTTCAGGGAAACCTTAGAAACACGAACCCTGGGAATCAGAAGTCCGTAGGTGATGGGATAATCACCTCCGCCTAACCTCAGGATTGCCATGCAAGAGGGCCAAATAATCGAAACACGTTTCAATCTCTCGGTGGGGCAGGCACGTCCGATAATACCCCACCACCAACCATCACTTTGGATAACCCTGATCCAGGAGCTGCGCCGGAGGCCCCTACCAAGGAGCCGCAAAAGCCACCAGTGGTCGAGGCAGAATTGGAAGTTGGTTCACTCGATGAAGAGGACCTCGAGCGTGATCTCAATGCAAAATTTCGACAGAATCATGCCAGGCATCTCGGCAAGGTTAAATCTGGGACGGAATCTCCAGTCCAAACTTAACTTTGGAAGCTCCGCGCACGATACTCCCCTTCAAGCTCGGAAGAGGGGAAGGAAGACGCGAGCTCATGAACAGCCTTCCTTCGAGGAAACCCCTCGACCACGGAATGTGTTTAAGCGCATAGGGGATCGCATCATGCAAGAATTATAAGAAGCCCATGAAGATGGGATAAATCCGACGGCTCCACTGGACGCCTGGTTTTGGAAACTCCCGTGGACAATCGCCGCACAAGTGTGTGGCGTAGGATAAACTCTGGTGGGAAGGAAGCTCCTTCTCACAAAGGTTCCCATCAAAGAGGTGGGGCACCCCCCCTCCCCCCCTCATGACCCTTCAGGGTCTGGTTCGGATAAACATCCCCCAGACGTCGTCGACCTAGGTATTCCCCACAACCACCATCGGACGATGAAGGACGCTACGGTGATTCCTACTATCGTGACGAAGAGGAGGAAGATCTATCCCTTCCGTGGTGCAACGACAGGGAGGACGCCTTCATTGTTAGAATAAGAAACTAATGTAAGAGGAAAAGAAGCGCCGTATGCCGGCGTGCGTTAAAACCTATGATGGATCTGGTGATCCGGATGATCACCTAAAAGTGTTTGATACACAGGCTAAAATTGAACGATAGGCGACGCCTATATGGTGCCAGATGTTTAATTCAACCTTGATTGGCAATGCCTGCGATTGGTTTGAAGAGCTCCTTCACCGGAGCATCAATAGCTTCGGCGAGCTACGCACCGCGTTAAAAAAAATACACTCAGCGGAAGAAGTACAATAGGGATCTGGTCTCATTTACAACCGTCAAGCAGAGGCTCGGAGAGTCTAGAGAAGACTTCACGGAGCGTTTCAATGACGAGTCACGCGTATCAAAGCGTGTCCAGAAGTTCTCAAAATTTCTGTTTATATGCACGCCATAACTGATAAGGAGCTAATCAGGCGCCTTAATGATAAACGCCCGGAGAAGTTTGACGAACTCATGGAAAGGATTCGGAATTTTGTGAAGGGGGAGATCGCGGTTGCTGCGGCTTACCCTAAAAAAGCGAACCACGGCTACCGATCAAACGATCAGCCTAGAAGGCAATCAGGTGGCCAAAGTAACTCCGACAATGGGAGGAGTCTAGATTACAAAAACCAGTCAAAAGGAGGACGATCGGATGACAAATTCACCCCTCTAAAGATGACTTATCGCGATATTTTGCTAACAGAAGGAGAAAATTTTCCAAGACCTCTTCCGATGACAACTCCATTTGATCGCCTTCAAGGCACTCGCTTCTACGAGTTCCATAATGACAAGGGTCACGACACGGAGGAGTACATCAAGCTCAAGAAGCATATAGAGTCGCTGATTAAATTAGGCAAACTCAAACACCTGGTCAAGGATTGGAAGGATGGGAAGGATAACATAAAGTATGACAAAAAGGACTCCCTAAAGGACAAGCCTACAACCATATATATGATTCAATCATGGTTGCGTCGCACGAAGCAGAAAGTTAGTCAAAAATTTTCACGCGGCAAGGAAATTTCGTTCCCTCCTATCACGGCAAGCATCGTGGCTGATGCACCTCTCACGATTGAGGTAAGCATTGGAACCCACAACGTTCGTCGTATGTATGTGGATGGAGGATCATCAGCGGAAGTACACTACGAACATAGCTTCGTACAGCTACGACCAGAGATCAAAAGCCAACTAATGCCGACCATGTCGCCGCTCATTGGCTTCAGTGGAAACACTATCTGGCCAATAGGACAACTACGTCTACTGGTAACCATTGGAGATAAATAGCATTCCACCATGGTGTGGATGAGCTTCATGGTGATACGTTCACATTCTCCGTACAATGGTATTATTGGAAGACCATGTATCCTAGTCATACGGGCAGTCCCGTCCACGGCACATGGCATGCTTAGGTTTCCGGTTGAGGGAGGAATTGTCACTATTTACAATTCAATCACACCGGAATCCGAGTGTCATGCCGTGACAACGCCAATCCAGCCAGTTCCTATAAAAGAAGGATCACCACCCCCCAATTGGAAGGCAGTAATCCACCCTGAATATCCGGAACAAGAAGTAGCTATCGGGGGAACGCTCTCCAAAAAAGGGAAGAAGGCCATGTGCTCTCTCCTAAAAGAAAACCTTGATATATTTGCATGGGAGCCGAAACATATGACGGGCGTACCGCATTCGATAGCAGAACATAAGCTTCAAATCCGCCCTGGATATCCACCTGTTAAACAAAAGAAGCGCGACCAAGCACCAGAACGCAACCAGGTAATACTGGACGAGGTACGAAAGCTGGTAGACGCAAGAATTATGCTCGAGGTCTACTACCATGAGTGGCTTTCTAATCCGGTCATGGGCAAAAATCATGACGGAAGCTGGCACATGTGTGTGGTCTTCACAGACTTGAACAAAGCTTGCCCACAAGATTGTATATTCGTTACAGAGATTGATTGGAAGGTAGAATCCTTATGTGGATACTCTTTTAAATGTTTCTTGGACGCATATAAAGGATAACATCAGATCCAGATGGCGGAGGAAGACGAGGAGAAAACGGCGTTCCATACCAGTCAGGGCATATATTGTTACACTAAAATGCCGTTCGGACTCAAGAACACGGGCGCCATTTATCAACGACTTATTGATAAAGCCTTTGACTCACAGATAGGTCGTGACCTTGAAGTCTACATGGACGACTTGGTTATCAAAAGCCATACGGAGGACGAACTCCTCCGCGATGTCCAAGAAACATTCGACACATTAAGAAAAATCAACATGAAACTGAATCCAAAAAATGCACGTTTGGAGCAACCGAAGGAATGTTCCTTGGGTACATGATTAATCCAAATGGCATCAAGCCCTGTTCGGAGAAGACGGACGTCGTGATACAACTTCCATCCCCTCGGACACTCAAAGAGGTGCAGTCACTTAATGGAAAGCTGGCCGGTCTCAATAGGTTCCTATCAAAGTCAACAGAAAAGTCAATTCCTTTATTTAAAACACTCAAGAAGTGCTTAAAGAAAGGAGACTTTCGCTGGACAAGAAAGGCGGAGGAAGCATTTGGGCAGCTCAAGCAACACCTCACGGCTCTCCCCATGTTGGTCGCCTCGCGGCCTAAGGAGGAGCTAATCATGTACGTATCCGCTACATATGGAGCAATAAGCGCAGTTCTTATGACAGATCGGGATTTGGTCCAGACTCCGGTCTATTTCATAAGCAGAGCGCTAGAAGGTCCAGAGCTGAATTATTCACCTATGGAGAAATTTGTCTTATCGTTGGTTTATGCCGCAAAAAGGTTACGCCGGTACTTCCAGGCGCACCCAATAGTGGTAGTCACGGACCAACCGATAAAACAGGTGATCTCCAAACCAGACGTAGAAGGAAGACTACAGAAGTGGAGCGTCCTGCTGGGGGAACACAACATCTCCTATAAACCAAGGACAACCATCAAAGGCTAAATTTTGGCAGATTTCATAATTGAGAAGCCCGAGAAGGACGAGCAAATGGTGTAAAAGGAAGATATCCCATCAGAACCATGGGTTCTGTTCACGGATGGATCTTCCTGCAAAGACATATCAGGGGCTGGCCTCATACTTACAAATCCGGAAGGAATAAAATTCACCTATGCCTTGCGCTTTGAGTTCACAGCCACAAATAATGAGGCAGAATATGAAGCATTGATTGCGGGTTTAAAAATCACCGCTAGGATGGGATTCTGCAACCTTGAAGTCTACGTGAACTCACGGCTTGTCGCGAATCACATCCTAGGGGGGTATAAAGCTAAGGAAGAAAACATGATCCAATATTTGGAGAAAGTCAAGTCACTCATTGCCAGTTTTGGTAAGTTCTCTATCAAGTAGGTGCCGAGAGGCGAGAACAAGAAGGCGGATGATCTTAGCAAGATCGCGTCTACAAGTTTTGCACATCTATCCAAACAGGTGTTGGTTGAAATACTTAAGGAAAAGTCCATTACAGGAGGGGAGATAGCGGCCATAGTTGATGAAGAAGGGCATACATGGATGACCCCGATCATAAACTATCTAACTGATGAAACCCTTCCTGAGGACGAAACTGAGGCGCGACACGTCAAAAGGAAGTCACAACACTTCGAACTCCGAGATGGTGTCCTATATAAGCGTTCTTTCCTACAGCCGTGGTTGCGATGTGTCGGGCCACGCCAAGCTAGTTATGTGATTAGTGACATAGATGAAGGGTCGTGCGGCATGCACGTAGGCCCTAGATCAGTAGTAGCACGAGCTCTACGCATAGGATACTATTGGCCAACTATGCATCGGGACGCACGAGACATGATTCTTAAATGCAGCGATTGCCAAGTACACAGGCCAGTACCACGACATCCACAAAAAGAGCTAACACCTATCATATCCCCATGGCCATTCTACAAGTGAGGAATTGACATAGCAGGTCCTTTTCCTGTTATTGCCGGTGGCGTTAAGTTCTTGATCGTGGCTATGGACTACTTCATTCGCTGGATAGAAGCTAAGGCGGTCGCAACAATCACGGGCAAACAGGAAAAAAGTTTGTTTAGGAAAATATTGTATGCCGTTTTGGTTTACCAGGAGAGATCATCTCGGATAACAGGAAGCAGTTTGCGGACAATCCGTTCAAGGATTGGTGCGCGGTGTTAAACATCAAGCGGCGCTTCACATCAGTTAAACACCCACAGACTAATGGTCTAGTGGAGCGGGCGAATAGAAGACTAGGTGAAGGAATAAAGGCGCGCTTAGATGAAAGAAGCGCCAAATGGATGGACGAACTGCCACATGTCTTATGGGCACATAGGACAATGATCAAAACAGCCAATGAGGACACTCCATTTACGCTAGCCTATGGAACCGAGGCTGTTATCCCAACAGAAATTGGGATGCCAACAATCTGCACGGCGGAAGTTAATGTCGTCACAAACGATGAGCAACTCCGGGTCAATCTAGACTTGTTAGAGGAGAAACGGGAGATAGCAGCCATCAATGAGGCTAAATCTAAGGAACGTATGAAAGCTTATTACGACTCCAAAGTCAAGGGTGTTTTCTTTCGACCGGGGGATTTTGTCTATCGTGATAACGAGGCAAGTCACGCGGAGAGCACGGGGAAACTTGGTCAAAAGTGGGAAGGGCCGTATGAGGTCATGGAAGCTTTGAGTCTAGGCGCGTACAAGTTGCGTGATATGGATGCCCGTGACTCGGATCGTACGTGGAATATTTGCAACCTTAAAAGATGCTATCTCTGAAAGGCTATGACCTCCGCATGGACACTACGCTATAGTCAGCTTCAATAAAGATCCATGCATTTTTTTGTTTTCATGTTTTCTAAGTTCTATTTGTCTTAGGATTTTAAATCTGTCAACAAAATCGTAATCGTTCTAATAAAATGCCGTGGTGCCTAGCTAGCTCCACGGTCTGTTCTTGTGCAAATTATTGTATTGCGTTCTTAGAATTATTTGTTATTCTCTTATGTGTTATTACTTGTTCATATGCATTCATTCAGCCGTACATGTACAATTCACTCTCAGGCAGAGTAAGAGGATTAAGTGAACCTAATAATTCAACTTGTCGCATAAGAGGGATGCAACCCCAGTGACGTGGATCATGTATCCTTACTAGACACCTTATTACAAGACGTTGTAATAAGTTCCCACATGTCGTACTTAAATATTACCGGACATGATAAAGACAAACGGTGCACGTCTAGTAAATTATAGAATTAGTTTTATTCTTACCCAGCCGTGACATGTCATGCAAACAGATACATGATATCTAAGAATAAATACAAGTTTCAAACATACAAACAAAAGTTTCCGTGATCACCACGTACTTATATCTTCATAAAATTTCTAAGTATCAAACATGGAATTACAAATTAATTCCGTGGACAACCACGGACGAATATAACAAATGTTTACAAAAAATGAAGTAAATAGAAGGCAGGAACTCCCCTACTTCTCTCTTACCTTCGGCTATCAAGGCACGAAGAGCTTCACCACGAGCTTCCTTTCCGCTACGCGCCCTAGCTAGGTTGGCCTCCAACGCCTCATCCAATGGCTTCTCACCCTTCACGACCTTTAAACTTGCATCATATATTGGAAGAGTGAGCTGGATTGGGTCCGGTGTAAGCTTCGCCACGATATCCTCATTGGAGGCACCCTTCATAGCTTTGAGGTCAGACAAGAAGGGGTACTCCATATCCCCCAGGGCGGCCATGGATGCTGTCATCTTTGCCTCCGCCCCAGGGTTATGGTAGGCATGCTTAGTGATGTTTTCACTCTTGCTTATTAATTCAGCATCCTTGGTTAACCCTTCATGCCTACCGTGGTCAATGCCATCTGACACGACATCAGCAAAAGCCTGCGCGAACTATGGTGCCTCCATCACTCTCGTCACGGCCAGGCGCGTCCCTTGGCCCACCATCATCCTATGACCAGCAATGGCCGTAAGGAGTGGGGGGCACAACACTTCAACACAGTCTGTGGCCATCACGCTCAGCTTGTGCTCCACCTTGCCCAAGGCCTCGGCCGTTCGCTCTTCTATATCAGCCCGCTCCTTGCTGAATTCTTCCTTCAACGCCTCTCGCTCCTCTGCGAGGGCGGATGCTTGGTCAACAGCGGTCTTGGTAGCGGCTTCGGCTGCGGCTACCTATGAAAAAGATTAAGGTTACTATAGGATGAGAAAGACAAGGGTGCTACACACATAAAATTAACATAACCGTGTAAGGATACGTACCTTACTGTTTGCCTCCTCGAGAAGCGCTTCCAACTCAGCAATACGCTCATCCTGGGCATTGGTGTGGCTTGTTTGTTCTTTTATTATGGCCTCAGCCACGACCAAATCCGCCTGCAGGGAGGTAATTGTCTTCTCATGCTTTTCCACCAGCTCCTCCCTGCGAGCCATCCTCCTATCAGCACAATGCACATATGCCAAGGACTCCTCAAACCGACGCCGTGAGGCCGCACCAAGTGTTATCTGATGCGTCGTTGCTACATTAAACTGTTCAAGGAGAACCCCATGGTTGAGTTCATCCAGGTCTTGCGCCAGTGTGGGAGGAGTCAAGTGGTCCATAAATTCCTTGCACTCGGACTCTGCCTCTAGCCTTGTCAAGATGGACAAATTCCAGGCTGAGCGAAGGGAGGAGTCCGGGCCTTCATGCTGGGGCTCTTCTGCGTGAGTGGGGGGAGGAAATGGTGGAATCGCGGATATCATAGGGGAGGTTTCCATCTCAACTTCCCTCTCCTGCGCCACGATCGTAGGATCCACCCTGTTATTTAGCAAACACTTATAAGTTTTTGCAGTTTCGTACACAACAAATATGATGGAATATAAAGAGGTACTTACGTCGCATCTATCATCGGCTCAGTGATGGTGGGAGCTACGACACTCACTAGCGTTGCCTTCCACACATGTGTCTCTACATGCTCCTCTATTACGGCAGGGTGAGGAAGGGGGTTGTCTTGCGATAATGTGGAGCTACTCCCTTCTTGAAATTGGGGGTGCTCTTCCCTAAGCCTCCTGGGGGCGCATTGAATTCCCCTGCCTCCACCTCTACATCTTTCACCACCCTCCTGGTGGATTTGCGCTTCCTGGAAGAGGGTTTTGGCTGCCTGGAGGTCCCGGTCTCCTGCGCCACTTCCTCTTCCTCTTCATCGTCATCACCAAACATGCGATTGATGGACGAATCAGTTAGCTGCGTTTCACCTTGGATGGCGGTGGCGTTCCCTAATAGCAGCTCACCACCATCTTCATTGGTGAAGTCTAGTGGCGACTTCTCTAGCAAGGGTCCCTGTTCATCAGACCGCGGCTTGGTTGTTTCTTCTAGTAGAATGGTCATGTCAGTGGTCGCGACAAGTAGAGGGGGCTTGCCCTCACGTAGTGGTCGGGATCCCTCCGCGACCCGAATCTCCCTGGCGTAGTAGCCCAATTAGCTTCATCTCTGCGGACATGCGCGTACATATATGTTAGTATGATTGCCAGCATTATTGTCACATTTATATGAACATACATATATAAGGAAATACCTACCCTTCCTACGCTCAGTCAAAAAGCACAGATATCTATCCTCCATACCAAAATAGTTACGGCTGATCCCTACTAAGCATAAGAAATGCTCCGGTAGGTCCTTGTGAAAGTCAGTATGATGGGTGTCTAACGTTTTTACATCCCGACTGCTGTACTCTCTGGTTGGGGGAAGATAGTCGTGACGTACTTTGGGTTTTTAAAACAAAGTCGTGGGAAACACTTTGGCATCTACAAAAAAGTAGTGGTCGTACCACTTCTTAAGGGAATATAGGGGTCTCATATAACACATAGGGGCAGTCGCGGATCGTTTCTTAAACGACAACCACCCATTCACCATTTGGGGTACGTAAAAGACCCTAAATAAGCTCACGGTGGGGGCTACCTCAAAAGTATGGCATGTGATCTCAAATTGGTTAATTTTACATGCTCCTATACAGTGGAGTTGGGATATATGAAGATCATAGTATGTGAGGATATCTACAAGGAACTTTGATAGAGGGATGCAGTAGTTTGTCAAGTCAAATAGGCGCGTGTAAACGCCTATTTTCCCAGCAGGAGCATCCGTGATTGCTTCACCATCACCCAGATAGGTGGGGTGTACGTTCTCAGGAATATAATATTCGGACAAAAAGTCAATGCATTTGTCCGGGGACATCACGTTAAGTACGGACGTGATGGTGGGGTTATCTTTTACCATGATTTATAAGTATGAACTGAAAGGCGCGGTGATCTAACCTGATACGGTGGATTTCCATGGAAAATAAAGAGAAGGAGTGAAGGAATTAGAACGAGTATCACAATGGTGGAAAGAGTTGTTAAATGTGTGTGTACACAGTTACACACACCAGCTTTTTATAGGGTTGCCTCGATTTACGTGGTGGCTTGGATGATTGCCACGTGTAATCCACTACTCCCATATAACGGATGGAATCACTGACACAACTGAACCGTTAGAGGGACCCATGGGTCACCTCTTGATCAGTTTTGAGTAACTCGAAAGTGGGCCCATGTGGTGCACTTTTGCAGTCAAACCTGCGAACCATGCCTATAATTAATGCACGCATTAATATTGTCCTATTCGACATACTTATGGTGCGGCTTTCTTTGCAAACACAGTATTTGGGGAATTAGTTAGTCTAGAAGTCACGCCTACGGCTATAACAACTAGACTGGGGGGACATGATGACGTATAATCCCCAACTGGCTCATGGACCCGGCCCACGTGTACTACCCGCATCTGGCCCATTACTGACGGGTTGGATTCATGTCATTTAAGCTTATGGGCTTAAATGAACAGTGGCTGCATCAGATGTGTGCGGCCCACGGTACGACACGATCGGTACAGGGTTAGACAGAATCACAATCTTATTAGGATTGGGATTTACCCCAAAGTATAGGATATACACTCATTATATTTAGAAGATAACAATCAAACTAATTATGACACTTATCCTTTGCTTGGGGCCAAAGTATCGGTGACAACCCATTAGGGTTTCACCGCCTATATAAGGAACCCCCAAGGGTTCCACAAAGGTGTCACATTCTCTATACTCTCAACCTACAACCGATTCTTAACCCTAAATCGATTACTTACTCTCACGCCGGAGTCTAATCATGGGACACGTGCCCATGGTAAGCTTAACGCGTGTTTTTTTAGTGTGCAGGATCTCAACAAGATATTCACTTGGTGCAAGAGTCGGAGCCCAGCCTACCTGAATTAAGCCTAATTCGGGTTAAGCAAGGATCATCCAACTTTTGTATCAACATATGCATTTTTACAGGAGCTTATATTTGGAACCGATGTTTGTTTCCGGTTTCCTTTATGGTCATTAATGTTTTAGATATTTATCTTGCATGCTTTGATGACACGCCATAATTATTAAGTAACGGTCAACTTATCCAAGTGGGGTGTTACAATTATGGTATCAGAGCCCAAGGTTTCGACCTGTAGGCTCTTAAAATGGACCTGTGACTAGAGGGTAGTCACCAAGATCTTCCTACAATGATAGTAAATTTCATTTCATGCATCATTGTTTTCTTTAAGTTTTTTACTAAGTAATGGTTGAGACAGGATTGGCCATATTTAGTCGCATGTGCTTTTCTGTGAATTTTGTTTTGTGGGCCGACCATAGGCGTCCACCTTTGCCAATGGATATTTTCGTTGGTTATGCCTTCATAAATTCTTCATGCATCTCTTATGTTTATCCTATGCTCCTAACAGATTAATCATTTTATTTTCTTCTTTGAAACTGTCAGATGGTCAACACACGCACCAACGAGGAACTTGTTGCAGCTGTCAATGCAGAATTGCAAGATGTGCTTCCACAAACCCGAAATCAGATTTAGAATGAGTATGAGGCTCATCAGAATCAGAACAACAATCATTCTCCTCCTCCACCTGTCACCCTACACACCTGGTTGGAGAGATTCAACAAGCAGAAGCCTCGAGCATTTGAGAAGGTTGAGGTCCCATCTGATGCTGAAAACTAGGTCTCGCACATGGAGAAGATCTTCGATGCCATGGGTTGTGATGGAGTGTACAAGGCATGGTTGGCTTCCTACAAGTTCGAAGGCGATGCGCTATCTTGGTGGAGAGTGTACAAACAGATGAATGAAGGCGATGCATGGTTGGCTACGTTGACTTGGGCTCAGTTTACCGAGTTGTTCTATAATCAGTTCTTCCCAAAGGCTGAGATGGAACGACTAAAGAGGGACTACCATGCTATTCGTCAGAGAATTGGTGATAACAACACGGAGTTTATGCAAAGATTCCTCAGGTTAGCTGGATTTCTGGGCGCCGCTGCAGGTACAACAGAAGAGCAAGCGAAGCATTTCCATTGGGGTCTTCACTCCTCGACTACTGATCATCTCTTATGTGCCACTTTCAACAATGTGTCACAAGTGGCAGATGTAGCACGTAGCTTAGAGATGCTCCATGAGAGAGATGACTATGAGGAGCCAGCTCGTCCTGAGAAGAGGTATAAATTTCAGTCATCAAGCGTTACCATCTTATTCAAATAAGTATGTTCATTTTTATATCTGGCCCTATTCAATTGTATCTTTCAGGCAGAAGGGTGGAGACCGGTCCCAACCGCCCACTCAACAGGTGAACAACAAGGGGCACGGTCAGAACAATGACCGATATGGATCAGACAGGCATAACGGTAGTGACAACTACCGTAACAATGTAAGTTACTCCAACAACATGTCCCTAAAATTTTAAACTCTTCTATGTTAAGCTGCTGTATGACATAAATGCTAACGTCTCAGCATCATAACAGGAACACTGCGAGTGGGCCTAATAACTCATCTTCATCTGGTATTATAACTTAAACTTTCAGTGTAGTCATGTTTATGCCTAATAATCCGCAGAAGGGATCACCATGGATCCTGCGAAGGTTGAAGCTATTACAAATTGGCCAAGACCGACGTTTGCAACTGACGTTCGTAGTTTTCTGGGCTTAGCTGGATATTATCACAGATTTGTGGAGAACTTTTCAAGGTTAGCTTTGCTATTGACCAAGCTAATGCGTAAGGGAGAAAAATACATCTGGAAAGATGAGCGGGAGAAGAGATTTGAAGAACTTAAGCAATGATTGGTTTCTTTACATATTCTTACTCTTCTATCTGGCAGAGGTGGATTTTAGATTTATAGCGATGCTTCGGGTAAAGGACTTGGTTGTGTACTCATGCAACATGGGAAGGTGATTGCCTATGCATCACGTTAGCTTAAGCTTTATGAGGAAAATTATCCTACCCATGATCTTGAATTAGCAGCAGTTGTTTTTGCACTCAAAATCTAGAGGCATTATCTATATGGTGAATCATGTGACATCTTCACTGATCATAAGAGCCTCAAGTACATATTTACGCAGGGAGAGATAAATATGAGGCACAGATGATGGTTAGAGCTACTCAAGGATTATGACATCAACCTTTAGTAGCATCCGGGTAAGGTGAATGTTGTGGCTGATACTCTCAGCAAGAAATCAGGCATGATTGCTGGAATCAAGATAGAAGAAGAGATCATACGTGACCTAGAACATTTAGACATTGAATTCTTAGTACGCAGACAACATGGATACTGGGCTAATCTGAGAGTTGAGCCAAACTTAATATCTCGGATCAAGGCAGCTCAGAAGGATGATGGTGAGGGATATTACTCAGAATATCAATCAGCAGACAGAGTTTCATATAGACGAAGATGGCATTGTATGGCACGGTACCAAGTTATATGTTCCGGACGACCTTACACTCAAAGAAGCCTTACTGACTGAGGCTCAAAGCTCTCCATTCTCCATTCGCCCAGGATCCGCCAAAATGTACCATGATCTCAAACATTATTTTTGGTGGAGTGGCATGAAGCAGGATGTTGCTACTTTCGTTTCCAAATGTCTAACCTGCCAGCAGGTTAAGATAGAATATCAGCGGGCTAGTGGTTTACTACAACCATTAGAGATTCCCGAATGGAAGTGGGACAAGACCTCCACAGATTTTGTCACCGGACTTCCACAGACTCTGTAATAATTCGTAATTTCGGACCTATGTTTATTATCCGACTTTTATTTATCATGTTCTTTTTTTTGTTATATACAAATAATATGGAATTATAGGCTAAACGGCAAGGTTGAAGCTTTAACGTATCAAATACGTGTCATTTATTATTTATAGGAAATTTCTATATTGACATCGATCGTAAATATTCTCCTTGTGGCGTAAAAATAGTTTTATTATCGTCTTTTGAATTTTTCGTTTTACGGGCATTCTTTGTAAATTTTGATAAACATTTAAAAGTCATTTTTCTATATAACGCGTCGACGTTTGTTAAATTAGAAACCCTCATTTTTATATCAAAATGTCAACAATCTCCGAATGTCGTCGTTGTTATTTGATATTCAACGTTTATTTTCCGTGTTCTACGTGTAATTTTTAAATCGCGTAACTTTAACAATATTGGGCTTCAATAATACCCGCTTATACCCAAAAATCACAAAACAGTACCATTGATGTATTTTCATCTTGCATAAAACATCTTGCATAAAACAAAAGATATCAACTTGATGTATTTTCATCCATAGCCGACTATGGAGATATTAAATATATCATCATCTTGCATAAAACAAAATTTACGTAGATATCAATTTCACAATTGCACAATCGACAAATGTTTTTCTCAATCTTTGTAATTTACTTACCTTGTCATCTTCTTGGTGGTTAAGTATTACTACATCTTCAGCCACATCTCGTTCCAAAACTTACGCTCCAAGATTTGTCTTAAATTCTTCTTATTTCAAAACCACGATAAAAACACAACGCACACATTAAAACTCTCCATCTTGATCTTGCATGGTGTCGTAGCAGCAGTAAGAAAGGTCAAGGAGGGATTATGGGCTGGTATTGAAGCCGGGTTTAGAAAAGGCAAAGTCCTTTGTTCATCATATAAGGTCGCGGGTTATTTTTATGCTTCGTTCGACTCACTATGAATCTGTTTCATCATCCTCAAACTCTTGTAAGCTTATTTTCATTTTTTACACTCTTAATATACCTATTGATGCACCTAATATCTGGTCCATAAGGTTTCTTAAGACAAATCATGCTAAAATACGTTCATAGGTTTCACATAAAATTATAGATCGAGTGTCTCGGGTCACTTTTGCGCCCTTGTATCTTTTGATTTATCTTAACAACATAAGCTGATTTTTGGATATGTTAAACACCACCCAAGATACTCTATAAATCCTTAATATCAGCCCCTAAGTCGTGATCTAGCTCATCTAAAACTCACGTCCAAAACTGTCCCGAAAATGACTGCACATGTTCATTCCCGACTATGGCTGTGGACACCCTTTCTCACCATCAAAACTCAAAATTATGAGAAACGACCACCATGTTTTGTTGGATCTGTTATATAACCATATAAGAGGCTACAAAAATCCAAAATATCAGGTCTTAAATTGTTTTCTAAGTCGTTCAAACGTTAACCTCAAATCTGTCCACAGAAAGACGTATGCTGATTTTCAGCATGGACACCGTTTCTCACCATCACAACTCAAAATTCTGAAACATGACCACCATGTTTCTTTGGATCTGTTATATAACCATATAATAGGATACTAACACCCAAAATATCAGGTCTTAAATTGACTTCTAAGTCATTAAAATGATAGCCTCAAATCTGTCCCAAAAATTGGCTGCATAAAGCTTATTTTCAACATGGTTGTGGACACTTTTTCACGCCATCAAAACTCAATATTTCTGAACGTAACCAATACAACTCTTTAAATCTGGTAAATCAACATCTTAGAGGCTTGAACATATCCAAGTTCAGCCTCTAGGACGACATCTATCATAGGTAAAAGTCGAGACCAAAGTTGTCCCACAACATAAAATTTTATAAAGTAAATCCAAGTGTTTTAATCTTTTGAAATTTAAGGGGTTATTTTGTCTATATTTAATACTTATTAATCATGGATTAAACTTGTAAATTCTTAAAATTATGATTAGGGACTAAACTTTCCATTTTTGAAACTATAGGGACTAAATCTGCCATTTTTGAAACTAAAATGACTAAATTGTAAATTTCCTTAAATATAAAAATATAAATTGTAAAATTACATTTTAAATTGTAATAACTAGTTTTTTAAATAATTAACCCGAATCGATTGCCGTTCATTAACAACGAAGACATTATAAAGCTTAATACAATATTCTACGTTGTCGGGTATATTTCTAAGACGCATCATTTTATTTTAGGTCATCATAGAAGTTCACGGCTTCCCGTCTTATATTATTTCTTTATTATGCTTCCGTGACTATTGTGTCAATTTTTATTATCGCTTGGTATCGCTTTCGCTAATGTGAGTTCATAGCCTCACTTTACTACTTTATATGTTATTTATAAAACCCGCGAGGGGGAATACATGCTGCCTGTAAATCAAACATATGCGTTTGTATTAATGTTTTAGAAAGAATACATGATTCTATTGTATCAACCATTTTGAATGTGCTAGACTTTTAGACATACTTGAACATATTGAACTTGTGGACACATTGATAGTATTGATCTTTTGAAAATGCGTTGAACTATTGACTTGATATATTATAATGGAATACTTTATTTGAATTGGTTAATAATCTATCATATGCCATGCATTGCCATGATTGCTATGATTGATTTTGCGCATTATTTGATATACGCATGACATTATTAAATGTTGGACTTCACATATTATTTGGTAATATGCAAGACTTGGTTAAATTCTAGACTTTGTGTATTATTGTAATACACGACGAATTTCAGACTACACGTATTCTATATTAATATGGTGTGTGCATAAGTAGTTAGTGTTAGATGTGTGGGATACCGTTCATATCCTATGGGTTGTACCGTTCGTACCCCCTCACATTGTTAGTCCCCCATTGGGCACTGTTCGTAGCCCAATCTATATGTACCGTTCGTACACTCCTGTGTGATGGAGTGTAAATATTGTGGATAGCGCTATTAGAGGTCGGCAAACCTCTCGTTCCCTGGTTTACCGGAATTGCATAGTATTTATATAGGGGATTTTGTGCATGGCACTATATTTATTGCACGACTTATACTGATTAACCAAGTGTCTTTGATGGTAAGTTACTTTTTTTTAATCATATGTTCTCTCATGGGAATTTTTGTGTGAATCTATTTGATACAAGTATTGTATGGGCGAGACTTGTATTTACATAGATTCATACAAATCTTTTCATGAGCATAGCTTAATACTGTGAAATATGGATATTATATGTGTTACATTATCGCATTGGGATGAGATTCTTGTGTTCAAAAGCTTTATCGTTTATTTAAAAACCTATGAATTCACTCAACCGTTGTGTTATCATTTTAGCATGTATTCTCAGGTGTATAGGTTTAAGAGTAGCTGGAGCATGGAGTCGCGCGAGATAAAGTAAAGGCAATACAAACAATTTCCATTCGATACATTTGACAAACTTATATACATTTATTAAAGTTTGTATAAATTGTTGGGACCTCTTTATATTGAACTCTGAATTAATAAAGTTATCGAACGGTTTATTTGATAAAACGTCTCTTTTTAGTTCGTTTTCTATGACTATGTGTGATGTGCTATAAAGTAACACCCAAAGTTGATATTCCGATGTCTTGTGAAGTTGGGGGTGCTACAGATTGGTATCAAAGCACTTGTTATAGAGAACTAGCTTGTTTTGAACACCTGGACTATAACAACTCTTTTGAAAAATTGTTTTGTTGCCTTAGAAAGTATCTGCACGCTCATGGCTCCTAGAAACCAATGATTGGTTGTGATAATGTGATTTTATGTGTATGTAGAAATGGTTGTATGTATGTGTATGTACATACTATGGTAGTTAATGTCATTGCACGTGAAGCAATGGTCCTTGCCTAAATATCGTACATTTTATAATGCAGTTTTTGTATAGAATTGGCCTCACCGCCAATTACTAATCTCGATAATTAATTTATTATCCGAATATGGAATTTGTTTGATACTTTGGGTACGTATATATTGTTTCATAATCGACCACATATCGACTAATTTAAGATCGATTGTTTTCATTGCATCGTGATGTGCCATTTTAGGACATATCATTTCGAAACGTAATTGATTAATGTGATATTCATATTTCCGTTACTCCTTATGATTTTGAAGAATCATTTCTTCAAGTAGACATCTTCTACATAATATAACGTTTAATTTGAGTGTGCGTGATTTTGTTTAAGTGGTAAAAAAAGGATGCGAATGTTAGACCTAAAATATATATATGCCCTTGTCAACTATATATTTAGGGTACAACAAAGATATGCTCGTAGTAGACATTTAGTTAAATAACTTAAGACCTCGTATTTAAATGTAATGGGACGTTTAAATATATAGATTTTAAGTCACCTAACTATATGCTGTTTGGGATTCTTAATACATGGATTTTGCCAAGTATAAAAAAGTTATCGTCTAGTCTCGATTCGAATTGACCACAGTTAATCGTGTGACTCAGTCGTTCTTGGTGGAAGATAAAGTAAAATGGTTATCTATTTTAAACTAAAGAAAAATGCAGAATGAAAATGTAAATATCGTTAAGTAAAAGTGGAAGCTTAAAAATTTAAACTAAAAATTAAGACATAAAAATAATTGACGAAAAATTAAGACTTTTAAAGTAAATTTGACAACTCGATAAAAATGCAAACTCGAAATAAATCTAAGATTAAACAAATTTAAAATGACACTTAAGAAAAATGGCGGGAAAAATAAAGTTTAAAAACTAAAACAGGAAATAAATAAAACATAAGTCGGAATCCAAAATCCTATCACAATTCGGAATCACAACTTCTAAAAAATCCGGAATATGGCCAATAGGAAGTAATTCGGAATCTGTGTGTCACCCGCGTAATCCAGAATACTCAATCAAGACCAAATTCGGAGTACCAATACCAGCACCTAATTCGGAATATAGATACCTAACTTAGTTTGGAATATGAGTTCAATATGTAGTTTGGAATCCGTAGTTCAAGATCTAATTCGGAAACCAGACTAGTGAGACACAATTCGGAATGCAAGGTGCAGGACCTAATTCGGGATAGAGATCCTACTAATAATTCGGAATACACAATTCCTCTTCTAATTCGGGAAGCAAGTTCCTACCTAAGTTGGAATGTAAAAAAACCATACTTAATCCGGAATCCACTATCACACATGCAGTTTAGAATATGCTAAATCCTATACTCAATTTGGGAAAAGATAAACTGGAAACAAGTCGGAATAATAGAATGCTAGACCTAGTTCGGGAAACTAGGGTTTTGGAATAACCCGAATTAGATCAAAAATAAGCAATATGAAAATTAAGCTAAAAACTAAATAAGCACTTATCTAAAAGTTTAACCAAATCAAGTTTAAGAAAAAGCTAATAATCCAAAATTTAAAAACTTTTAAAAACACTAAATTATAAAAATATTTAAAATCAACTTTTTATAAAAATAAACTAATAAGTACTTAATTAAAAATAAGAACAATAACACAATAAGCTAGAAAATCAATAATCTAAAACATTAAACACTTAAAAATCAATAAGCACAATCAATCACAAAAATCAATCAAATAAAGAACATGATTAATAAACTACATGATTATCAAAATTAAACAAGATTAAAAAGATTAAGAAAGGAAGAATGATTAATGAAAAGCTTAAAATTAAGATTAAGATTAAGGATTCAAGACAAGATTAATATAAAAAGCTTAAAACATCAAAGAAAAACTAGAGAGATAGAAAGTAGTATTAAGCTACTCCTAATTACCTTACAAAATTAAAACTAACTAAAAATTATCTAACCCTCTCCTAATGACACATTAGGAGGGTATTTATAGGAAGAGTAAAATGTGTTGATGCTTTCTTCTTTCTTCTCGTCTTTTCGTCTTTTAAATTCTTAGACTTTCTCGACGTTGTCTTGGGATTTGTCGATATAAATTGAACTCGTCTTATAATTTTCTTCTTTTATTAGACTTGGTTCTTCGAGTTAATTAAACTTCCGTCTTTAGACTCTTTCTTCGATAAATCTTAAGAATAGGCCTTGAACTTCCGTTCTTTTTGCACTCTTGATCTTTTGACTTCGTCTTTTGTCTCTTACTTCGATAAAAGCCCGTGAAAGCCCGTGTTTTCTTCCCTTTTCATATTTTGGTCCTAAAATACAATAAAAACACAAACCACGCATAATTATGAGTTTTACGACATTAAATATATGTTTTGGCTTGGTTATTATTATAGTTTAGTGGTAAAAGGATGGGTGTTTTCACACCTATCAAATCCCCTACACTTGACCATTGCAATGTCCTCATGCAATGCATTAATTATAAAGCAAGATTTACATTTTCCATCACAAATAACCCATCTTGGCCTTTATTAAACATATGTCATTAAGGAAACTTAAAGAGATAGCAAATTACAAAACATTTGAAGGATGAAAAACAAGTAAAGAGATCGAAGACTTACATTAGGGCTCCGGTTGTCATGAATGTTTATCACCCTCAAGTTTCACGTTCCCCACACCAAGCTTAAAAATGAGATCATTGTTATTATAAGTTAGCAAACTAACACAAACTCATGTGGCCCAATTATTCACTTAGACTCCCTTATTCCTAGGTGTATCTCTTATATTTTATTGTTGTCTTGAATGATCACGAGGATGCATTGTTGACTTATTTCGATAGTTATTTAGGCTGAAAATAAAGTAGGATGATTTAATCAATAGTTAGCTAAAGGACAAAATCTTTTAAAACTTCTTCTCGGGACCTCATAAAGTTCATATCTTGGCATAACTCGCTTCACGATTTGAGACCTTACTCGGACCGATATTTGGCAGCGACTTCATACTTCGAATCTTGTGAGACGTTCTTGAAATAGTGGTCTTCTCTTCATAATAGGAATTTCTTCACTTGAAGTTTTTGAGAGATTCTTCATACTTGGACCACGACTTCTTCATTTTTCTCCAATCTTTATTTGGGATTTTGATATACAACGATCCGCCTCCTTTTAGGACTTGGATCTATTTATCCTCATACCTTGTTAGGGCCTTTTTGGATAGACTTCTCCATGATCTTTACGGGAGTATTTGCTTTCGTCGTGTGTCTAGATCCTTCATATTGATTTTTGATAAATGATTCTTCACATCACTTTGGATCTTTAGAAACAAAATGTAGCCCTCATGCCTTGTTAGGGCCTTTTCGGACTCGCCAATCTTCGCATACCGCTTCAATAAGTGATGCCTTGGCTATGAACTCTAATTAATACCGAGCAACTTTTAAACGATCTTGTGCTAGAAGCTAAGTAACTTTTCAAATCGTACGACCTTATTTATTACAACTATATTTATTAACAAGCGATGGGAGAAAAAGCTCATAATTAACTCACATAAATTCATGAAAGAATCCCAAACTTATAATTGACTCTATCATCTCTCGTTCTCCACAATTTAAAATCTCAAGGAATGAGACTCGTGGATGCTTAGCCAATTAAATCAAAGTTTTGGGTTTTCAAGTCGTCTATAGGATCTTGCAACTTCTTAGACGTTTTCAAGTTTAGAATTCGCATTTTAAAGTTCCCTTGGTAAACGACTTTCTAGGATCAATTATAGGAACTTGCGAAAAGTTCTTGTTCTTAACCCGTAAGAGTTAAGACTTTCGCGTTTTAAAGTTTCCCTATATAAGAGCCTAGCAAAACTTGACTTAAACACGTTAAGGATACTAGCTAGAGTAAACTTAGAAAAGTAAACTCGGGTTGAGTCAAAAGATTCATAACGGGCCTAATATATCAAAGACATCCAAACTTATTAAAACCATTTTATTAAAATTTATTCTAGCAATCAAAAATAACGATAACAAAGGAAAAACTACTAGGCCAAAATAGATTAAAATTTTTGAAAAATGTCGAAAATTTAAATTTTCCGGTTAAAATGAGGACAATTACAAGGAAAAGCCCACTTCACCTCGATAGAAGTCCCCCTACACTTAATATAAACATTGTCCTCAATGTTTAAGCATGTGGGAGTAAACTCCCCTACACTTAGGACATTGTGCACGTTGTTTAAATCTCGCTACGGAAGAGACAACTAAAGTGATTCGTATTTCATATTGAAGAATATAAAATACTCAATCAAAAGAGTTTAGGATAGAACCGGGAAGACGGGTACACGAAATCACGGTTCAACAAAAGTCATCAAGAGTGGAACTTTGATAGCTCGAATCCCTGCACATGATAAGAAAGAAAACAACAAACACATACTAGGGTCTCTCCCTACACTTATTATAAAAACGGAATAAAAGGATAGATACTCGGGTTGCCTCTCGAGAAGTGCTTGTTTTTGTTCACCAAGTCGTGAGCCTGACTCGACCTTGATTAGCATAGTGAGAAACTTGAAACACATCCACCGGGATCAAATACATGGTTTTCATCAATTAAGTAGCACAAACTTAAGGTGAACAAGGCAAGCCAAAGAAGAGTAGGCAAGGTTCCCTTAAGCAAAGATTGAGCACGGTGGTAGAAAGTAGGATGAAGTGCAAGCATATCTCCACAAGTTCCAAAAATCTTTCCTTTTATTTCATCAGATGGATACTGAGATGGCTTAAAAATTTCAATACCGGGATCGAACACCTTTTCCTTTAGGGGAAAATAAGACCCAGGCTCAATAGAATTTGAAGAAGATCCACTCATAAATCGCACAATCTCATCCGACGAAAGTGGATAGAGAGGTGTCAAAACATAAGTACTGCGGATGTTGGTGTCTTCTGGTTTCTTCTCCTTTGAAACGGGTTTCTTAATATCCGAAGGAGGATAAAGACCAAAATCAAAGTCCAAAGGAGGAGAATCATTCTCATTGGGGAAGTATGTATTAAGGAAAGTGGCAAAATCTTCCTCAAATGAGTAATTATCTAAAGTATCAAGAGTGTATGGTGGAGGATCTTCATCAAAAGTAGGAGCAAGGTCATCATGTGAAGAATCACTCGAGAGAGTATCAACATCATCAAAATCATCATAAGTTGGCATGTCTTTATACTCTGAAGCAAAATTATCATAATCATCCCCATCAGAACTAGAAACATCATCATAGTCATCATAGATCGATGGAGAACCATAAATTGGTGGGGGATCCAAATTGGAGAGAGAATCATTAGAATCATCCACATCGTCTTGGAAAAGTGGATTATCATAGCAAGACTCGAAAAGAGGATTGTCATATACAACAAATCATCAAGCTTAATACTCTCCAAAGTAGTAGTAAGCTCTTCTTGAAGCACATCAATCATTTTCACTGATTCTTTTCCATTTGATTTACTTGTAATCTTCCCCATCTTAAAGACTTGTGCATCATTCCCGACCCTTAAGATTAATTCACCTTCGGCAACATCAACTAAAGCTTTTCCGGTTCTAAAAAATGGCCATCCAAGTATTAACAGAATACGATGGTCCATTTCGTAATCAATAACAACAAAATCGACCGGAAAAGTGAAGGTACCAACTTTAACGAACACATCTTCGGCAATACAAACGGGGTAAGCGAGAGTTCGATTTGCTAGCTCAAGAGTCATCTTTGTCGGTCTAAGGTCGGGTAATGATAGCTTTTTCCAAACACTTAAAGGCATCAAATTTATACTTTCCCCGAGATCGGATAAGGCAGTAAATTCTTCAACTTTGTTAAAAGTGCAAGGCAACACAAAACGACCAAGATCTCCCAGTTTTCCAGAAGTTCTTTAAGAATGACTGCAAAACAGTTTTCATTTAAGCGTGTGTTGACAAACTAAGCCATCTTTTCCTTCTTGTTAAGCAATTCCTTGAATGCTTTGACAAATTTCGGCATTTGGACAAGTGCTTCAACGAGGCTAATGTTAAAATTCATTTGGGAGATCGTCTACAAAAAGGAAGTAACTTGAGCATCCTCTTTTGTGAGCAATTTGCACTTGTCTAACCGAGAAGGATAAGGGATGTTGGGTTTAGGTGGTGTAGGTGTAGCAGGCAAAGGTTGCGATGTTGAAGGTTGAGAAGTAGAAGGTTTAGAGGTGGTAGGTGGGGTTGGTGAAGGGTTGTTCTTAGGTACTTCTTCCGTGAGAGATGGAGAAGGTAATGGAGAACTAGTACTTGGAGTGGGAATAGGAGGGATAAATGGAGGTGGAGGAGGTGTAGATGGAGTAACTTGGGGAGGGATAGAAGGTCCTCCTAAAGTTGCTCCACTGCGTATAGTAATAGCACTCACATTAGCTCTAGGGTTTGTTTCGGTGGTAGAAGGAAGAGCACCCTGGGGACGAAGGGCTTGTAACATTTGAACGAATTTCCTATCAATGGACTCTTGCATTTGTCTATTAGCTTCTTGCATTGCTTGCATTATTTTCTCATGTTCATTCAATTTTTGCAAAACCAAGTCCATTGGCGGATGAGGTAAATTGAACCCTTGTTGTTGAAAACCTTGGTTTGGGTATTGGTTATAAGGTGGAAAATCTTGAGGATTGAAACCTTGGTTTGGAAAGCCTTGATTTTGCATGTGATAATTTCCCTAATTTGCATTTGATCCCCTCACATTGGCATTTCCTTGAAAATTAGCTCTTGGCGGCCCTTGGTTGTTTTGGTTGGGTGGGGGTGGTCTTTGTTGAAAGCCGGGTGGAGCCAAGTAATTCGTCGAGTTGTAAGACAAGTGATTAACATCGACATTAGGCTTGAAATGAACTCTCTCGATGTTGTTGTAAGCATACACTTCCCCGTGAGATTGATCATAAGCTTTATCACAATTAGCATAAGAGTGTGGCCCACCAAAAGTTTCACAAGTTATATTAAGAGCATGGGCATGTTGAGTGGGAGGGTTATCTCTTAGAACAAGGTGTTTTACTATAGAAGTAAGCTCCTTAATTTGAGTAGTGACTTCACTCTCACTGGAAGTAGCCATAGTAGCCCTAACACTCTTGGTTTGGACTTTGGCTTTGTTTTCAATGATAGCCCAAGCTTCATTCATAGTTTTAACCAAAATATTACCCCCCGAGGCACTATTTAGTGAATCTTGGTCATTCAAACTTAATCCATTATAAAAAGTATTAATTTGATGTACCTTTGTAAAACCGTGTTGTGGACACTTTCTTAAAAGTTCCTTAAAACGATCCCAAGATTCACTAAATGTCTCACCGTACTTTTGTTCAAAGTTGATAATGTCATTCCGCAAAGCGGTAGTACGTGAGGGTGAGAAAAAGTAATTGATAAACTTTGTCTCAAGGTTCGTCCATGTGACAATACTCTGGGGTGGTTCCTTATCAAGCCAAGTCCGGGCTTGTCCTTCGAGGGAGAAAGGAAAGAGGAGCAAACGAATTCCCTCTTGTGAAATCCCATTGTATTTAACAGTATTGGATAAGTGTACGAACCTTTTTATGTGATCGTTTGGATCATCATGAGTATGACCCAAGAAAGGTGTTGCGGAAACCATTTGAATAAAACCGGACTTGAGCTCGAAGTTGTTGGCGTCAATAGCTGGCACAACAATCGCATCATCATTGCATTCGACGTGTGATTGCAAGAGCTCGATCATTGGACGGTTCTCTATTGTGTTGACAACTGGAGGCTATACAACAGGAGGATCAATAATAGCGGCTTGAATGGACTTCCTTTTGCGTGACCGAGTACGCATACACCTACAAAAGAAAAGAAAAGCAAAGAGATAGAAGAAATAAAATTAACGTGAAAAATAAAATATGTTTGGTGCAAAAATTTGAAAAAGAAATGCTTTTTATGATTTTTCAAATGTTTTTAGATTTTTGAAATTTTTAATTTTTATGGATTTTTTTTTTGAAAATTTTTAAGCAAGAAAAAGAACGTTCAAAAATGAACGGATCCCAAAATCCAACGCGTCTCTCACAATAAACCGTTAATCTTCACGAAAAGAGCTGGCAGCGACGCCATTTAATACATGGTCCTACCAAGTATAAAAATTGTTAGTCTCGTCTCGATTCAAATTGACCACAGTTAATCGTGTGACTCAGTCGTTCTTGGTGGAAGATAAAGTAAAATGGTTATCTATTTTAAACTAAAGAAAAATGCAGAATGAAAATATAAGTGTCGTTAAGTAAAAGTGGAAGCTTAAAAATTTAAACTAAAAATTAAGACTTAAAAATAATTGACGAAAAATTAAGACTTTAAAAGTAAATTTGACAACTCGATAGAAATGCAAACTCGAAATAAATCTAAGATTAAACAAATTTAAAATGACACTTAAGAAAAATGACGGGAAAAATGAAATTTAAAAACTAAAACAGGAAATAAATAAAATATAAGTCGGAATCCAAAATCCTGTCACAATTCAGAATCACAACTTCTAAACCATCCGGAATATGGCCAATAGGAAGTAATTCGGAATCTGTGTGTCACTCACGTAATCCGGAATACTCAATCAAGACCTAATTCGGAATACCATAACTAGCACCTAATTCGGAATATAGATACCTAACTTAGTTCGGAATATGAGTTCAATATGTAGTTCGGAATCTGTAGTTCAAGATCTAATTCGGAAACCAGACTTGTGAGTCACAATTCGGAATGCAAGGTGCAGGACCTAATTCAGGATAGAGATCCTACTAATAATTCGAAATACACAATTCCTCTTCTAATTCGGGAAGCAAGTTCCTACTAAGTCGGAATGTAAACAAGCCATACTTCATCTGGAATCCACTATCACGCATGCAGTTCGGAATATGCTGAATCCTATACTCAATTCGGGAAAAGATAAACTGGAAACAAGTCGGAATAATAGAATGCTAAACCTAGTTCGAGAAACTAGGGTTTTGGAATAACCTGGATTAGATAAAAAATAAGGAATATGAAAATTAAGCTAAAAACTAAATAAGTACTTATCTAAAAGTTTAACCAAATCAAGTTTAAGAAAAAGCTAATAAGACAAAATTTTAAAACTTTTAAAAACACTAAATTATAAAAATATTTAAAATCAACTTTTTATAAAAATAAACTAATAAGTACTTAATTAAAAATAAGAACAATAACACAATAAGCTAGAAAAGCAATAATCTAAAACATTAAACACTTAAAAATCAATAAGCACAATCAATCACAAACATCAATCAAACAAAGAACATGATTAATAAACTACATGATTATCAAAATTAAACAAGATTAAAAAGATTAAGAAAGAAAGAATGAGAATGATTAATGAAAAGCTTAAAATTAAGATTAAGATTAAGGATTCAAGACAAGATTAAAATAAAAAGCTTAAAACATCAAAGAAAAACTAGAGAGAGAGAAAGTAGTATTAAGCTACTCCTAATTACCTTACAAAATTAAAACTAACTAAAAATTATCTAACCCCCTCCTAATGACACATTAGGAGGGTATTTATAGGAAGAGTAAAATGTGTTGATGCTTTCTTCTTTCTTCTCGTCTTTTCGTCTTTTAAATTCTTCGACTTTCTCGATGTTGTCTTGGGATTTGTCGATATAAATTGAACTCGTCTTATAATTTTCTTCTTTTATTAGACTTGGTTCTTCGACTTAATTAAACTTCCGTCTTTAGTCTCTTTCTTCGATAAATCTTCAGAATAGGCCTTGGACTTTCGTTCTTTTTGCACTCTTGATCTTTTGACTTCGTCTTTTGTCTTTTACTTCGATAAAAGCTTGTGAAAGCCCGTGTTTTCTTCCTTTTTCATCTTTTGTTCCTAAAACACAATAAAAACGCAAACCATGCATAATTCTTACTTTTACGACATTAAATATACATTTTGGCTTGGTTATTATTATAGTTAAGTGGTAAAAGGATGGGTGTTTTCACACCTATCAATTCTCTTATTGAAATAGATTAGGACGTTTAAATAAGAGATTTTTAAACCACCAAACCTTATATTATTTATGGTTTCCCTATTTAGATGAATGTGTATTTTGACTGTGTTAAATATTGTACCTCAATACTGCATGATATATCACGTCTTACACACATACAAGTCTATAATTTACTAGACATGCGACGTGCGTCTTTACTATGCGGAGCACTGTGTGACTACGACATATGAAACTTACCCCAACGTCTTGTGAGTAAGGTGTCTAGTAAGGATACATCATCCGTGTGGCTGGGGTTGCATCCCTCTTACGCGGGAAGTTGAATTAGTAGGTTCACTTAATCCTCTTACCCCGCCTGGAGGCGTATAGTACATGTACAGTAATTTGAAAGAATGCATATGAATGAAACATGACATATTATAATATAAGTAAAATTCATACGACTAACAAAAAATCTAAAAAATGATTTGCACGAAACAAGCCGTGGGGCTAGCTAGGCACCACGACATTTTATTAGAACGTTTACACTTTTGTTTGAACAATAATGACAAGTCCTAAAAAACAAGAAAGGAAACTAAACAAACATAAGAAAAACAAAACAGATAGACCGCATGGTTCTTTATTGAGACAGCATATAGCGAAGTACCCATGCGGAAGCCGTAGCTTTCAAAGATAGCACCTTTTGAGATTGGAAATGTTCCATGTGCGCTCTAGGTCGCGGCCATCCATGTCACATAACTTATACGCGCCTCGTCCCAAGGCTTCAGTGACTTCATACGGTCCTTCCCACTTAGGGCCTAGCTTTCCTGTATTCTCCGCTCGACTTGCTTCGTTAGCACGATAGACGTAGTCTCCCGGTAGAAAAGAAACACCCTTGACCTTGGCGTCATAATAAGCCTTCATCTTAGCCTTGGACTTAGCCTCATTGATGGCTGATATTTCCCTTTTTTCTTCCAATAGATCCAGGTTGATTCGCAGCTGTTCATCGTTCGTGACGACATTAACCTCCGCCGTGCGGATGGTGGGCATTCCTATTTCTGCTGGTATAACAGCTTCAGTGCCGTAAGCCAATGCAAATGGAGTATCTCCGTTGGCTGTTTTGATCATAGTTCTATGCGCCCATAACACATGTGATAACTCATCGACCCATTTGCCACTTCGTTCATCCAGTCGCGCCTTGATGCCATTCCCCAAGCTTCTATTTGCCCGTTCGACAAGGCCATTTGTCTGTGGATGCTTAACAGATGCGAAGCGCTGCTTGATGTTCAATGATGCACACCAATCTTTGAATGGGTTGTCCGTGAACTGCTTGCAGTTGTCCGAGATGATTTCTCCTGGTAGACCAAAACGGCACACAATATGTTCCCAAACAAACTTCTTAACTTGTTTGCCTGTGATAGACTTGACTGCCTTGGCCTCTATCCATCGTGTGAAGTAGTCCATCGCAACAATCAAGAATTTAACTCCCCCCGCAGCTACAGGAAATGGTCCTGCAATGTCGATTCCCCACTTATAGAATGGCCATGGGGACGTGATAGGTGTAAGCTCCTGCTGCGGGTGCCGCGGTACTGGCCTATGCACTTGGCAATCACTACACTTGCGAATCATGTCGCGCGCGTCTCTATGCATGGTAGGCCAATAATATCCTGTTCGTAAGGCTCTAGCCACCACGGATCGTGGACCTGCATGCATGCCGCACAATCCTTCATGTATGTCACTGATTACGTATGCGTCCTGACGTGGTCCAACACACCGCAGCCACGGCTGCAAGAAAGAGCGCTTGTAAAGGATGCCTTCTCGAAGTTTGAAATGCAGCGACTTCCTCCTGATGCGCCGTGCTGCTTTTTCCTCGTCTGGAAGGGTCTCACTAGTCAAATAGTTGATAATCGGGGTCATCCATGTGGGTCCATCCTCCTCAACTATAGCAGCGACCTCCCCTTCTGTTATAGATTTCTCCTTGAGTATTTCCACCAAGACTTGTTTAGACAAGTGAGCGAAGCTTGTGGATGCGATCTTACTAAGAGCGTCCACCTTCTTGTTCTCGCCCCTTGGCACCTGCTTGATTGAAAACTTACTGAAAACCGTGATTAGCGACTTGACTTTTTCCAAGTACCTGACCATGTTGTCCTCCTTGGCCACATATCCACCTAGAATATGGTTCGCGACAAGCCGTGAGTCCACGTAGGCCTCAAGGTTGCGGACTCCCATTCTAGCGGTGATTTTCAAACCCGCAATTAATGCTTCATATTCCGCTTCGTTGTTGGTGGCCGTGAACTCAAAACGGAGGGCATACGTGAATTCCATTCCTTCCGGATTTGTGAGAATGAGACCAGCTCCGGACCCGTCCGTACACGAGGATCCGTCCGTGAACAATACCCATGGTTCTGTTGGAGTCTCGTCTTGCTTAACAATTAGCCCTTCCTCATCCGGCTTTTCGATTAGGAAATCTGCCAAGATCTGGCCTTTCACAGCCGTCCTTGGCCTATAAGATATATTGTGCTCCCCCAATAAGATGCTCCATTTCTGTAGCCTCCCTGCCACGTCCAGTGTAGAAATAACCTGCTTGATTGGCTGATCCGTAATGACTACAATTGGGTGCGCCTGAAAGTACCAGCGCCGACGCTTTGTAGCAAACACTAGTGCTAACACCAATTTTTCCATAGAGGAGTAATTCAGCTCCGGCCCTGGTAGTGTTCTACTTATAAAGTAGACCGGAGTTTGCACTGTATCTCTATCCGTCATAAGTACCGCGCTTATTGCGCCATGAGTGGCTGAGAGATACATAATGAGTTCCTCCTTTGGCCGGGGAGCTACTAGCATAGGGAGGGATGCAAGATGCTGCTTGAGTTGGCCGAAAGCTTCCTCGGCTTCCTTCGTCCAGCGGAAGTCTCCCTTCCTAATGCACTTCTTGAGTGTCTTAAATAGGGGTAATGACTTCTCTGCGGATTTAGATAAGAACCTATTCAGCCCGGCTAGTTTCCCATTTAAGGATTGCACCTCCTTCCGTGTCTGGGGGGATGGCAGTTGTATCACTGCGTCCGTCTTCTCTGGGCAGGGTTTGATGCCGTTTGGATCAATTAAATATCCAAGGAACATTTCCTCCGTTGCCCCAAACGTACATTTCTTTGGGTTTAACTTCATGTTAATCCTTCTCAGTGTGTCGAATGTCTCTTGGACATCCCGGAGAAGTGCCTCCTCCGTGTGACTTTTTATAACCAAGTCATCCACATAGACTTCCAAGTTACGACCTATCTATGATTCAAAAGCTTTGTCCACCAGCCGTTGATATGTAGCACCGGCGTTCTTCAGTCCAAACGGCATTTTCGTGTAGCAATATACGCCCTGGCTCGTATGGAACGCCGTTTTCTCTGCATCCTCCTCCGCCATCTGGATCTGGTGATACCCTTTATATGCGTCCAAGAAGCATTTAAAAGGATACCCACATAGGGATTCCACCTTCCAGTCGATTTCCAGTAACGGGTAACAATCCTGTGGGCAGGCCTTGTTCAGATCTGTAAAATCCACACACATGCGCCAACTTCCGTCATGTTTTTTGACCATGACCGGATTGGATAACCACTCGTGGTAGTATACCTCGCGCATGATACCTGCGTCCACTAGTTTCCGTACTTCCTCCAATATCACTTGGCTGCGCTCAGGCGCCTGGCCGCGCTTCTTTTGCTTGACGGGTTGGTACCCTTGGCGGATCTGGAGCTTATGTTCTGCTATCGCACGTGGCACGCCTGTCATATGCTTTGGCTCCCATGCGAATATATCTAAGTTTGCACTTAAAAGAGAGCACATGGCCCTTTTGCCGCTATCCGAGAGCGCCCCTCCTATGGATACCTCCTGTTCCGGATAGTCAGGGTGAATGGCTACCTTCCAATTGGGAGGTGGTGATCCATCCTTGGGTGGAACAGGTGGAGCCGGTGTTGTCACGGTGTGACACTCGGATGCCGGTACGATTGTGTTGTAAATGGTAACAATTCCCCCTTCAACGGGGAATTTGATCATTCCGTGCGCCGTGGAGGGTACCGCCCGTATAACCAAAATACCTGGCCTGCCTATGATCCCATTGTATGAAGAATGTGAGCGTATCACCATGAAGTTCATCCACGCCGTAGTGGAGTGTTCCTCATTCCCAGTGGTTACAAGCAGCCGTAGTTGCCCTATCGGCCATATAGTGTCTCCACTAAAGCCGGTGAGCGGCGCCGTGGCCGGTACTAATTGGCTTCTTATTTCTGGACATAACTGCACAAAACAGTGTTCATACATTACCTCTGCTGACGACCCTCCATCCACATACATGCGACGAACATTGTGTGTTCCAATGCTTATCTCAATGGTGAGAGGCGCATCGGTCACATCGCTTGCTGTGATGGGAGGGAACGAAATTTCTCTGCCGCGTGAAATTTTTTGGCCAACTTTTTGCCTCGTGCGGCGTTGTCTGGATTGGATCATGTATATGGTCGAAGGTTTGTCCTTTTGGGGATCCTTCTTATCGTACTTCTTTTTGTTGTCTTTTCCATCCTTCCAATCCTTAACTAGGTGCTTGAGTTTACCTGATTTGATCAGCGACTCAATATGCTTCTTGAGCTGGATGCACTCCTCCGTACCGTGGCCTTTGTCATTATAGAACTCGCAGAAGCGATTTCCTTGTCGACGTTCCGGCGGAGTGGTCATTGGGGGAGGCCTTGGAAAGTTCGCCCCTTCCGTCAGCAAGATCTCCCGATAGGACATCTTTAGGGGGGGTGAACTTATCGTCCGACCGTCCTCCTTTGCTTTGGCTCTTATAGTCTGAGCCCTTGCAATTGTTCTGATTGCCTTGACCGCCCGACTGTCTCCGGGACTGGTCATTTGACCGGTACCCATTTCCTCGGGATGGGTAGGCCACGGCAACAGCTGTTTCCCCTTCTATGAAATTTCTGACCCTTTCCATGAGGTCGTCATATCTCTCTGGACGCTTGTCATTGAGGCGCCTGATCAACTCTCTGTCTGTTATGGCGTGCATGTAGTCAGAGATTTTTCGGAGCTCCGGCATTGTTCTTGTGCGCGTGCACTCATCATTAAAGCGTTCAGTGAAGGCTTCTGTGGACTCCCCCGGCCGTTGTTTGACAGTTGCCAATGAGACCGGATCCCTATTATACTTCTTCCTCTGAGTATAATTGTTCTCGAACGCAGTGCGTAGTTCCGTGAAACTATCAATGCTCCGTGGAGGGAGTGCCTCAAACCAGTCACGGGCATTTCCGATCAAAGTTGAATTGAACATTTGGCACCATATAGGCATGGGCCATCGCTCAATTTTAGCCTGCGTATCAAATATTTTAAGGTGATCAACCGGATCACCAGACCCATCATAAGTCTTGATACACGCCGGCATGCGACGTTTGGTGTCCTCAGAATAGTTCCGTATGCGGAGGGTGAACGGGTCTTCCCTGGGGTCCGCCCATGGCCGGGTGAGCCTAGGGTCATCCCATGGTTCACACCATGGACGCGAAAGATCCTCCGCTTCTGCATCTCGATAATAAGGACCACCATAATACTCATCATTGCTTGGTGGTGGTGGAGGGGTGCGCCTAGGTCGGCGACGCTTAGGCGGATGGTCATCTGAGTCCTCTCCTGACTGGTCTGGAGACGGTGGTGGTGCCCCATCCTTTGGGTAGGGACAACTTTTTTGGGATGAACCGGAAGCCTTCTTCCCAGTGTTCATCCTGTCCCACATGCTCGGGCGACGAGCGGTTCTGGCCAACTCTCGATCTGGCCTCTCGGGTGAGCCATCAGACTTATCTCCTCCTTCCCGAGACTGCATTAGTTCCTGTATGAGGCGATCTCCTATGCGCTCAAACACATTCCTGGGTTGAGGGGTTTCCTCAAAGATGCTCTGCTCCTGAGGCCGAGCTCTCCTTTTCCTCTGATTTTGGGAGGAGGTGATTGGTCCAGCGTCACCAAAGTTGAGTCTGGATTGGAGGTTCCTCCCCAGATTCAACCTTGACGCGATCCCCAGGACGATCCTATCGAAGTTCTGCGTGAGAACTCGAGTAAGATCCTCCTCGCTGAGTGGTAGGACCTCTACCTCTTCCTCTACCGATGGTCTGCGCGGCTCCTTGTTAGGAGGGTTGGGCGCACTCCCTGGGTCCGGATTGTCCAGGGTTGAAGTAGGTGGGGGTGTCATGGAGATCGTGCTCGTCACCCCCAAGGGCTAGAAGCCGCCACGGTTACCAGGTCCGCCTGCAAGGCGGCTAGGTGATTGATTGGGGATGAGTATCCCTTCCCCTTGGGACTTCCGATTTCCAGGATTCGTATTCCTGGGATTGGCTGGCTGATGCCCTTTTGTCATTGGAGATTCAGAATGAGGTTTTGTTCTAGCTTAGTGTAATGGGTCCCACGGATGGCGCCAACTTGTTGATGCAAAAGTTGGGTGATCCTTGCTAGACGCGAATTAGACTTAATTCGGGTTGGCTGGGCTCCGGCTCCTGCACCAAGTGAATCGTTTGGTTGGGATCCTACACACTAAACAGCACGCGTTAGGCTTACCGTGGGAATGTTTCCCACGATTAGACTCCGGCGTGAGAGTAAGTAATCGATTTAGGGTTTAAGTGAGTTGAGAGTATAAGACGTAATACCTTTGTGGAACCCTTGGGGGTTCCTTTTATAGGCAGTGGAACCCTAGTGGGCTACCACTTGATACTTCGGCCCCAAGGAAAGGATAACTATCAGAATTAGAATGATTGTTATCTTCTAATTTTGGTAGTGAATATCCTCCTCCATTGGGATAAAGATATTCCTTGACAGAATATGATTCTGTCTAACCCTATGTCGGCCGCACCGGGCCGTGGGCCGCACACATGTGTGCGGTCACTGTTCATCCAAGCCCATAAGCCTGAATGACATTATTCCACCCATCTGTGATGGGCCGGATACGTGTAGTACCCATGGGCCGGGTTCATGACCCGGCTGGGGACTATACGTCATCAGAGGACGTTTGAATACGGAAATCATAAATAGGCTTGTTGACACCTTTTCCTTGACACATTATGTATTTGATTATAATATTGTGTTTGGAGACGGTAGTGCCTGAGTAGGATGATTTATAATTGTCTTGTAGAAATGAATTGGGACGCCTTTTCATTTGAGCAAGAAAGTTATAAATTCCCGAACAATAAATTTCTTCTTTGTTACTTACATGGATTGGGACGCCTTTGGATGTAAATAACAAATTATAAATGAGTGGGCTCAAGTGTATCCGACATTGTTTATGATTATTTTTCTATACGGATGTATTTCTTTGACTCGTGTTTCGTTGTTATGAATAGTTCATTCATGTACTCCTTATAATCTTTACTGATTATCGTCTTTGTACTAGCGACTCTTTATAATTGTCCTGACATTTGATTTGTCTATATGAATCATTATTTTTATCGAAATCTTGATAAACACATCGTTAAGAAACATTTCCCTTGCGAGAATGTACTACTTGGTTAATCAACACCAAGATTCGAGCGTATACTCGAACATCGATCGATGATAAGATTACTATCAACAACTTATCTTAAGTGACAAGATTTTAAAATTTTGCTTATTATTGTTATTAAATGTTCATCAATGGTTTTTCTCGATGATGAAACCCTTATGAAAAATGTACGAATGAGACGAAGAAATTGATGTATCACCTCAAGCACTGAAGCAGAAGCTATTAAGTACATCAATTTATTTTTTTATTATGTGAGATAGTTAGTGGATCGAACTTCTTGATGATTGGAATTGAGACATTTTTTTATCACCTCGAAAAGAACTATGTGATAGTTGACACTTTGATACGAAAGGAAAGGATTATGTTGTTACTTGCTTGGGATTAGACGATTCATTAAATATTTTATGCATAAAATCTTGACTCTAAAGTTAACACCATTGAGGAAGAAAGATTAATGCCTAAGATTATATAAAATATCGACGAGTGAATCGATATTACTTCTCATGGAATCAAATACTTAGATATCGTTCTTGTTGGTCACTTTTTAGAAAAATTAATAATGTTTCATGGTCTAAAAAAACTATAATACTGACCTTTAGAACCTTCTTCTATTCGAAAATTGTTATATAATCTTTCTTTGTCAATTTTGTATCTCCCGCCAAAACTTCATGGGGATGATCGTGGTGAAACACCCACCCTTCTTGGGAATTGACACCTTTTTGAATTCTTCATTTCGGTTGTATTATCGTCAACATTTATATTATCATTTTAATCCTTGCAACATTTACTCCATGTTCCTCATAAATATTATACACTCCTCCTGTAATGACTATCGATAATCTCATATACACTTACAACCTTACCTATTTATTTTAATCGAACTCTTCGAAAATGTACTAGTTATCCAAACATACCATCTATCTAACAACAATTGTGAACCACGATTTGTTTTGCTAGATTTTTTTATACAATTCCCAGAACTTCTTGTCAATCTATATAATCACGATACATTCATTTCAAGAACACCTTAACCTTATACAACGAGTGTAAACCATTTGACCCCTTGTGATCAAGATAAACCCTTGACAAATACATTGGGTTGAAACTCAGTATTCCCACATTGTCGTAACCAAAGCGTCGGCGAGTAACATAAACTAAAAATCGGGACGGATTTTCTTTTATGGGTTGGAGAATGTAATAATTCGTAATTTCGGACCTATGTTTATTACCCGACTTTTATTTATCACGTTCTTTTTTTTCTTATATACAAATAATATGGAATTCTAGGCTAACCGACAAGGTTGAAGCTTTAACGTATCAAATACGTGTCATTTATTATTTATAGGAAATTTATATATTGACATCGATCGTAAATATTCTCCTTGTGGCGTAAAAATAGTTTTATTATCGTCTTTTGAGTTTTTCGTTTTATGGGCATTCTTTGTAAATTTTGATAAACATTTAAAAGTCGTTTGTCTATATAACGCGTTGACGTTTGTTAAATTAGAAGCCCTCATTCTTATATCAAAATGTCCACAATCTCCGAATTTCGTCGTTGTTATTTGATATTGAACGTTTATTTTCCGTGTTCTACGTGTAATTTTTAAATCGCGTAACTTTAACAATATTGGGCTTCAATAATACCCGCTTATTCCCAAAAATCACAAAACAATACCATTGATCTATTTTCATCTTGCATAAAACATCTTGCATAAAACAAAAGATATCAACTTGATGTATTTTCATCCATAGCCGACTATGGAGATATTAAATATATCAACATCTTGCATAAAACAAAAGTTACGTAGATATCAATTTTATAATTGCACAATCGAAAAATGTTTTTCATCTTAATCTTTTCAATTTACTTACCTTGTTATCTTCTTGGTGGTTAAGTATTACTACATCTTCAGCCAAATCTCGTTCCAAAACTTACGCCCCAAGATTTGTCTTAAATTCTTCTTATTTCAAAACCACGATCAAATCACAACAGACACATTAAAACTCTCCATCTCGATCTTGCATGGTGTCGTAGAAGCAGTAAGAAAGGTCAAGGAGGGGATTATGGGCTGGTATTGAAGCCGAGTTTAGAAAAGGTAAGGTCCTTTGTTCATCATATAAGGCCGCAGGTTATTTTTATGCTTCGTTCGACTCACTATGAATCTATTCCATCATCTTCAAACTCTTGTAAGCTTATTTTCATTTTGTACACTCTTAATATACCTATTAATGCACCTAATATCCGTTCCATAAGGTTTCTTAACACAAATCATGCTAAAATACGTTCATAGGTTTCACATAAAATTATAGATCGAGTGTCTCGGGTCACTTTTGCGCCCTTGTATCTTTTGATTTATCTTAACAACATAAGCTGATTTTTGGATATGTTAAACACCACCCAAGATACTCTGTAAATCCTTAATATCATCCCCTAAGTCGTGGTCTAGCTCATCTAAAACTCACGTCCAAAACTGTCCCGAAAATGACTGCACATGTTCATTCGCGACTATGGCTGTGGACACCCTTTCTCACCATCAAAACTTAAAATTATGAAACACGACCAGCATGTTTTTTTGGATCTGTTATATAACCATATAAGAGGCTAAAAAAACCCAGAATATCAGGTCTTAAATCGTTTTCTAAGTCGTTCAAACGTTAACCTCAAATCTGTCCAAAGAAAGACGTATGCTGATTTTCTGCATCGACACCGTTTCTCACCGTCACAACTCAAAATTCTGAAACACGGCCACCATGTTTCTTTGGCTCTGTTATATACCCATATAATAGGCTACTAACACCCAAAATATCAGGTCTTAAATTGATTTCTAAGTCATTAAAATGATAGCCTCAAATCTGTCCCAAAAATTGGCTGCATAAAGCTTATTTTCAACATGGTTGTGGACACTTTTTCACGCCATCAAAACTCAATATTTCTGAACGTAACCATCACAAATCTTTAAATCTGGTAAATCACCATCTTAGAGGCTTGAACATATCCAAGTTTCAGCCTCTAGGACGACATCTATCATAGGTAAAAGTCGAGACCAAAGTTGTCCCACAACATGAAATTTTATAAAGTAAATCCAAGTGTTTTAATATTTTGAAACTTAAGGCGCTATTTTGTCTATATGTAATACTTAGTAATCATGGATTAAACTTTTATATTCGTAAAATTATGTTTAGGGACTAAACTTGCCATTTTTGAAACTATAGGGACTAAATATGCCATTTTTGAAACTAAAAGGACTAAATTGTAAATTTCTTTAAATATAATAATATAAATTGTAAAAATACATTTTAAATATTAATAACTAGATTTTTTAAATAATTAACCCGAATCGATTACCGTTCATTAACAACGAAGACATTATAAAACTTAATACAATATTCTACGTTGTCGGGTATATTTCTAAGACGCATCGTATTATTTTAGGTCATCGTTAGAAGTTCACGGCTTCCCGTATTATCTAATTTCTTTGTTATGCTTCCGTGACTAATGTGTCGATTTTTATTATCGCTTGGTATCGCTTGCTAAGGTGAGTTCATAGCCTCGCTTTTACTACTTTATATGTTATTTATAAAACCCACGAGGGGGAATACATGCTGCCTGCAAATCAAACAGATGCGTTTATATATATGTTGGAAATATGTTTTTACGTATTTAGAAAGGATCGGTCACTCCAATAATATATTCAAGTAATAGGCTCGTGATCCAGTTTGTAAACAGTATAGTCCATATAGCCCACATGTAGGGTGGGCTATATATACCCCCTCCTAGCATGTTAGGAGAGGTGGCTCTTTCATTTTTTCACACTTTTCATTTTATCAAATTACTCTTTCTCTCTCTACCTCTTTCTCCTCTCCTCTTTCTCTATCTAGTTAATCATCTTCTTCACCCTCTATCTCCATATTATCAATAGATTATTCATAGTTTAACAAATCCTAAGAAAACGTAGACCTTCAATTGGTATCAAGAGGCATGGTTGAATTTTAGGATTTGCATATTTTTTATCTTTTGATTTGGTGGTAAAAATCTTTTCTTTTCTAATTTTTTATCAATTTTTATCATTTTTTTTTGTCTATCCATTTTATAAAGTTTCTTATCAATCTATCAATTTTTTTATCATTTTTCATCAATTGTTCTATCAACTTTAATTTGGTAATCCGTTTTTTTTTTCATGGTCAGTCTTATATTGTCCAATCACTTTTTCTATAATTTTTTTTCTCATCGTTTTATAATCATTTTTATCAAATTATCATTTTTAATTTGTCCTGGATATGCAGTTTTATCATTTTTTTATCATCAAACTATCTAATCAAGTTTTTTTAATCAGTTTTTTAAATAATCTTTTTTTTATCCAATCTGGGTTTCTTTCAACTGTCCATCATTTTCTTTATCTGGGTTTCTTTCTAACTTCCTTGTCCCAACAAAGCTGTCCGAAACTGTCCCGACAAAACTGTTCTATCATTCATTTTGTTCCGAACGAACGAGTTCCGAACGAACGAGTTCCGAACGAACGAGTTCCGAACGAAGGAGTTCCGAACGAAGGATCTCCGAACGAAGGAGTTCGAACGAACGAGTTCCGAACGAACGAGTTCCGAACGAACGAGTTCCGAACGAACGAGTTCCGAACGAACGAGTTCCGAACGAACGAGTTCCGAACGAACGAGTTCCGAACGAACGAGTTCCAAACGAACGTGTTCCGAGCGAAGCATTTTTGATTCAAACATAACGGGACTCTACATTCACTCGACAAAGACCTTTACAACACCCTCGACACACACTGTTTTGGTTTATCAAACACAAAACTAAACACCACTCCACATCTAACAACCGACACACAAAACTCATACCCTCTTCATTAACTTTCTTTCAAGACTCGAAAAATCTTACCACTCACCCTCGTCTCCTCACCCTGACCCTCGCACATCACTCACGCCTTAGCTCAACCTCGACCCTAGCCTCGACAAACAAACACACAAGTCTCACTCAAACACCCCCGACATCTTTCAAAACATACACTTCTTGACTAAAAAACAAACAGAAAATTATTTAAAGATCCCAGATTCGTTTTGTGACATGCATGTCAATATTTATTAAGATCTAAACACACGAAAATACTATCCTCACAGATTCGTGATTGGTTTTTTAAACCAATTTTTTATTATTCGAAATTAAATAAAGTTTCATAACAAACTTGTTATAATCTTTATTCTTTTCGATTGAATCGATCCAAACACACAAGCAACAAGAAAGTTAGAAATACCTACCCGAGACCTTCATTTGAAGATCTTGTAGCCGCTTCATTTTCTGCATGTCTGGGATTTGGATCAAGAAGAAGGATTAGATGTGATCTGGTTTCAAAGATGATGTTCTGAGTTTGTTGATCTTGTTTTAGGCTGTGTTTTAAGAAGAAGGATTGATAGTTTATTGATAGGTGTTTCAGATTGATAGGTTTGAGATTGAGAGAAAAAGAGAGGGATGAGTTTTGCTAAGTAGTGTGTGAGACGGCGATAGGTTCTGAGGAGAGATAGATAGATAAAAAGGACGGACGTTTTGAGGAGGAAAGTTTAGGATTAGAGTAGTTAATATAAAAAGGGGACATAAATCATTTATTAACTGGACGGAGGAACCAAGAAATTGTTTGTTACGTGGGATAACACGCGTTTTATTACACCTTCTATTTTAAGCCACGTGTGGGAGTTGTGATATCAACATAGCCAAGTTGGGAATAAGTTAATGGTTTACAAGTATAATTTATGAGATGATGTTAACCTTTTGAGTTTTGTCCACCTGTTTTTGACTCATGAACGTTAAGACATGTGGATACAGCTAGACTTTTGTTGATTCGGGTTTTCATACTTAATTACCAACTGCATAGCCTTTTTTTTATGTAGTATTAAATTGTTTTTTGTCACATTTTTTGTCAAAATATTGTGACAAAGTTTTAATATTTTTACAAAGTATTTTGTTATTGCTAGGCCATGTATTCTTAATATTTTCAAAATATTGTGACAAATATTTTCAATATATTGTTAGGCCAAGTATTTATATCACATTGTGTAAAATATTGTGACATTTTTCAATGTTTACAATTTGACTTTATTGATATTGGAAATATTCGGATTAATGGCATCGGGTCGAGTATAATGTGTCAGAAAATATCAAAGAGTCGGCTTTAAGAGACATTATTTCTTCACGGTTTTCACGATTTGAGTTATTTGGGCTTCAGACTAACTTTGACGATTTCAAGCACCGTTTTATTTTTCCAATCAAAGATCCAAGAATTTTTCATCATAATTCAATGGAGTCTCTGAATTCGGATTTTCAAGAGGGAGAATCGCATTCGATGCAAAACGAAGTTAGAAAAAGTGGCATCACTTCATTTCAAATGCTTCAGTATCATCTAGTTACTCTTTCACGGATTCAAGGAGGGAGCGAATTTGTGACAATCTTTGGTCAAGATCATCATATATTCATGGAATCGATGTTCAACATCTTGACCCAACTAGCAGAGCAACTCCACAATAAAGACTTTAATCACTTTGCATCTGCACTTGCATATAAGGCTCTTGTGACACAACTCACGCCTTTCCTCCAATTCAATATCATCAAGCCTGAAAGTTTAGTGATTTGCCAATCATTTCTTCGAGATACACATACCGAGCTTCGAGTTTTCCGTGATACAATTTTGAAACTCATGACATCGGTCTCGTCTTCGATTTATGAAAGATCTCAACTTCAGCAAGGGTATGATAATGGAGTGAAAGACTCTTCGATGCAAGAGGAAAATGGTCATACGGTTGACAACTTGGAGCCTAACGATGGCCAGAGCACGGAATCAGGAGGACAACATGATATCAGTGGCACGTCAGGAAATGTTCACGAGATCTCTCTTGATGACACCTTACCCGTTTATGACGAAGAGCCTGCAAACATGGTACAATGTAATGTTGTTTATGATGTATATGCTGATGACATGCCGCATATTGAGCATTCTGAACCTAATTATGACAAACATGGGATGGAAAAGAGTGATAGAAATACCACTTCTGATTCACCCGATGTGAGTCATAATGGGGGAGAAAGTGTTCAAAATGCTAAACATCATGATAATTGTCTTATAACTGCTTCATTGAATGCTTCTGATGACATGCCACATATTGAGCATTCTGAACCTAATTATAACAATCAAAAGATCTTGAGGATGCCAAACTTGAATTTTCTAAGAAAACGGACAAATTTGAAGCATACTTTGAAAAACTTGAAAACTCTAACGTTGCTCTTGAAAGAAAATTGGATCAAAAAATTTTAGATTCTAAAGCTGAAAAGGATAATCTTTTGAAACAAATTCAGTTACTAGAGTCTAAATTGGCATCTCAAGATGAATTGCTCAAAGAAAATGAGACCTTAAAAGCTCAAGTCCAGGAAAAGGTTTTTGCTATAGCTGCGTTGAAAAACGAATTAAGGAAAAATAGAGGAACTAGTGTGGATACTAAGCTTGAAAAACCATCAATCTTGGGAAAAACGCCTACAAATCAGTTCGTTAGACAACCGACTGCATTTAGATCCGAGCGACCACAATCCTCGAGACCGCGGTTTGCCTCCCAAGTTGATTTGGTTCATTTTCCTAGACCAGTCACTCCAACAACTAGGCCCATTGTGATCAAAACAGCTTTGGCAAGACCTAATCACATGATTGCCTCTAGTTTCCCTAAAAATACCAAGACCATGTCTAGAACTAGTTAAAATGACGTTGGCCATAAATCTGGTCTAAGGGAAGTTATGCAAAAGACACATGTAAGAGATAGCAATGTCAATCCTAGTCAGATGCCTTCTAGATTACCCAACACTGCTAACCGTAGCATGTCATCTCCTAGGAGCATCGATCAATCATCTAGGAATTACTCGGACATTAAATATGCTACTTGTAAATCATGTAGAAAATGTGTCTTTACGGCAAATCATGATTCTTGTGTCAAGAAATTACTTGATAAGGTAAACTCCCGTGCTAGACTTAAATCCCAGTGGATAGCTAAAATCAAACCCTTTGGTAAAGTTTGGCGCCCCACTGGTAGAACTTTCACTCTTGTAGGAAACGAGTACCCTTTAACTAGGATAGTCTCCGATTCTACTAAGTCTACTAGGGAGGAAAATGATAAAGATGATACTTCACTTAAACCTAAACTTAAGGTTTTCTATAAAAGGAAACGTTTGCCAGCCAAGACTAGTGAATCATCTACTCAGGTCGCTTCTGACACAAGTAAAGCCAACTGTGAACCCCCACGTGCTTCTAAAATTGATATCGCTAACCCATGTCAAAGCAAGCAAATTCCTTATGAGAATGCAGGTACCAAAGTTGATGTTCCAAAAGAACGAAGCGGTCCAATCATTGTATACCGTTCAACTAAGGATACTCTTAGAGTTTGGTTGCTGAAGAAGCAGATATCGGAGAAACAAGTGTCTCAGGGGATTCATGGTTAAGCTTAATAGAAGGCTTATAGATAAATGACAGTCTATAACCCGCTCTTCAAAGGCAGGAAAGTTTATCGCCGATGATAAACTTATCCTTACAACGAGAAATTAAGTTTTCTCGGGCATGAGCTAATATTAAAAACATTCGAAGTTTTTAAGCTCATGCACAATGGTTTATCATTAAATATCAGATGATGACCCGATCTTCAAAGAAAGGAAAGTTTATCACTGATGATAAACTTATCCTAACAACGAGAAATTCATTTTTCTCGGGCATGAGCTTATATTAAAAACATTCCACGTTTTTAAGCTCATGCACAAAGGTATAATCACATCACAGTTTATGCCCCGGACTTCAAAGAAAGGAAAGTTTATCGCTGATGATAAACTTATCCTAACAACGAGAAATTAAGTTTTCTCGGGCATGAGCTAATATTAAAAACATTCGAAGTTTTTAAGCTCATGCTCTATGACTTACAGTTAAATGTCAGACTGTAACTCGAACTTAAAATAAAGGAAAGATTATCTTTTATGATAACTTATCCTCTTAACGAGAAATTCACCTTTCTCGGTCATGAGCTTGTATTAAAACGTTCGAAGTTTTAAGCTCAGAAAGGAAAGTGTATCTTTGAAATAAGAGAACTTTTCCTCATAACGAGAAATTAACCTTTCTTGGTCATGAGCTTTCCGTTAAAACAGTCAAAGTTTTCAAGCTCATGAAAACGACTTCTAAGTAAATGTCAGCTTAGGACTCGTCCTTCAGATAAAAGGAAAGTTTATCGCCGATGGTAACTTATCCTTAACAACGGGAAGTTCACAACTTCTCGGACATGAGCTCGCTTTTAAGATATTCAACATCTTAAGCTCAAGTAATTGTTTCTCAAAACTTTGAACACAATTTTTCAAGAATTTTTCAAAAGGTTTTTTCCAAATCTTTCAAAATTGTGTGTTCAAATATGTTTTGATAAAAAGAGCATGTCTTCTGGAATCGATAATATTTACGAACCTAGAAATGTCATTCAATAATGACACGAGGTTGTAAATAAAGTTCGAGCAGAAGTTTAAAAGATTTAAAACATGCTTAAAATGGTTTGCTATTATTTCAGATAGTAACCCGCTTTTCACTTTGAAGTCAAGCATTTCACCGAAAAGCTTTGACTTCAGAATCCGAGGTTATCATCTCCACCAACCGTAGCAATTTACAATTGATATCCACATACTCGACGATGCGACTACTCAAACGGCGACTACAACTCTTTCAATAGAACACGGGTCAACAATTGAGGGGGAGCAATTGTCCAGCATTAAGAATCTTTAACGCCGAAAGTGCCAAGTTCACATGTTGGTGTCAAGACAACGATATCAATCAAATGGAGTCAAGAGATAACTTCAGACGTGATGAGGCGACCAACATTCGTGAACAAGAACCATGTGCTTCTTTCATATGATGTTCTCCATCATTCAGGTCCAACCTCATAATTTGCTAATTTTGTGAATACATTATCATAAATGATCTTTGCACGTGATAAATACCTTACACTTGTGTTTAAAAGGTATTTAATTTACGTTTCAAGTACACCCTCATTAATTTGAGGGGGAGCTTGTGTAATTCATGAAGATAATTGGATTTTCATTTTTCTTCCCAAATTTTCTTAAAACGCTATTAAATCAATTGATATTAAAAACATTGATTGAGTTAATATTTTTAATATGGGGGAGAAATTGTGATTTAATATGGGAAATGATTAATCACAAATGGTTTGACTTAACGTGCTAGCTCATCCCGACATGTGCGAAATGTTTTCGGATATCGTGGCATATGTTAAGGGGGAGCAAAATGGATTTGCACTTTAAAATGGATTTCATGGTGACATACACTTACCCAAAACATCTCTATTCACGATGATGAAGATTGTGGTGACATAAGGATGGTAGGATAGGTTAAAGTCCAATGATTCCTCTAGAACCGGAGGAATCTTCCCAAGGACATTCCATAGCTAGAAATAGTAGTCCTTAGGAAAGATGGAGAAAGATTGTGAACGTAGCTGAATGCCGACCAAGTACTTAAGTTAGCACTGGAACAATCACAACAAGGTGCTAGTGATGACGTATTGGTAAGCATTGAAGGGGTTGAAGAATGAAAAAGAATTGTAAAGATAAAGGGTGTAAAGAAAGAAGCCCTCCTTACAACTTAGGCAGAAACCGGGTCAATACATATGCTATTAAGATCATTGTTTAATGATTCTTGATATTGAAGACAGACATCATGGACCCAGTGATGCAATGCACAACCCATCCCAGCTAACTCAGATATCTCTCAAAAGATATTTTTTTTAATCACACGGAGACAACACATTATCTATTGATTTATTCACTCCGAATAAATTGGTATTGAAAAGGTGGCACTCCTCTCCAGCCTCCGATCACTAAAATCCAAAATGCATGATCGAGTCTAGAGCCATTTGAGATCATCAAATATCTCATTTGGACACATTTTCATTATTCCTTGCTTGTTCACACAATGTGAAAAGTAAGAAAGATATTAAGAGTCCTACGCAAAATCTTCATGATCTTGCCTGAACATCCGAGTAATACGAAAGTATTTACAATGAAGATGGAAATCCTTCTTGAGCGAACGTCAAAAAGCTCATGGTAGGTGACTTGTGCGATTCTTTATGAATCAAACTTGTGATAACGGGAAAGCAACAATGGTTTAATTCTTAAATGAATTTAAACACGTTCCAGGCCTCTACGCAATATCTTAGTGATCTTGCCAGAACATTCAGAGTAATACTATTAAGTATTTACAGTGACGAATGAAAATCCTTCTAGTGTTAACATCAAACAGCACTTGGTAGGTAACTTGCAAGATTCTATATGAATCAAGCTAGTGACAACTGGAAAGCAACGATGGTGCGGTTCTTAATTGAACTTCACTTGTTCCAGGAACATGAATTGACGGCTTCAAGTCATGCGGATAATATTATCCAAATGATTCACTCTTTACATTCGCAGTCAGCTTTGGACGGTCGAGTAAAGAGAACGGGTTTACCCGCGGAATCTTGTCAAGGAGGTTCTTTATTGAAACTACCTGCCACAAGTACGATATTTAATATCGTCCAACGGTCTTCACCGACCGGAGGTAAAATGCTACCGAATTAGAATGAAATTTTCAAGGCCATTTCATCCGTGTATATTGTTTGTTGCTAACTGTCTTATGCAGCGTAACAAGAAGGTGGCATTGTGGTGTACAATCCAGAAGAAGTCGTCACCACATGCTTATACTACATACAGTTAGTACTTCAACAAATTCAAGAAAGTCTGAAGGTCAAGTCTTCCGCTGTATCAAACTCTGAAGCTTTCAAGAATTTAAAGATATAAGTATGTGGAACATGAAGTCACGAAGAGGCGAATATCACACGTGACGCATGCACAAGGTCAAGGCAAGAAAACATGCTCAAGACTTAAGTTAAAGATCACATCAAGCATATTCACAAGAACAAGATCGAAGACTCAAGCATAGTATGCTAGGTTTAAGATTTTGTAAAATGGTGTGACCTCCCTTAGGGGAGATTGTTGGAAATACGTTTTTCCAAAGAAAGTCTCGGTCACATCATTGTTAGCATAGATCACGAGCTATAGACTATTTAGGACATTGTAACTTGGAGTGACCTCCCTTAGGGGGAGATTGTTGGAAATACGTTTTTACGTATTTAGAAAGGATCGGTCACTCCAATAATATATTCAAGTAATAGGCTCGTGATCCAGTTTGTAAACAGTATAGTCCATATAGCCCACATGTAGGGTGGGCTATATATACCCCCTCCTAGCATGTTAGGAGGGGTGGCTCTTTCGTTTTTTCGCACTTTTCATTTTATCAAATTACTCTTTCTCTCTCTACCTCTTTCTCCTCTCCTCTTTCTCTCTCTAGTTAATCATCTTCTTCACCCTCCATCTCCATCTTATCAATAGATTATTCATAGTTTAACAAATCCTAAGAAAACGTAGACCTTCAATATATGTTTTAGAAAGAATGCATGATTCTATTGTATCAACCATTTTGAATGTGCTAGACTTTTAGACATACTTGAACATATTGAACTTGTGGACACATTGATACTATTGATCTTTTGAAAATACGTTGAACTATTGACTTGGTATATTATAATGGTATACTTTATTTGAATTGGTTAATAATCTATCATATGCCATGAATTACCATGATTGCTATGATTGACTTTGCGCATCATTTGATATACGCATGACATTATTAAATGTTGGACTTCACTTTTTATTTGGTAATATGCAAGACTTGGTTAAATTCTACATTTTGTGTATTATTGTAATACACGACGACTTTCAGACTACACGTATTCTATATTAATATGGTGTGTGCATCAATAGTTAGTGTTGGATGTGTGGGATACTGTTCGTATCCTATGCGTTGTACCGTTCGTACCCCCTCACATTGTTAGTCCCCCATTGGGCACCGTTCGTAGCCCAATCTATACGTACCGTTCGTAACGCTCCTGTGTGATGGAGTGTAAATATTATGGATACCGCTTCTAGAGGTCGGCCAACCTCTCGTTCCCTGGTTTACCGGAATTGCGTAGTATTTATATAGGGGCTTTTGTGCATGGCACTATATTTTATGCACGACTTATACTGATTAACCAAGTGTCTTTGATGGTAAGTTACTATTTTTTAATCATATGCTATGTCATGGGAATTTTTGTGTGAATCTATTTGATACAAGTATTGTATGGGCGAGACTTGTATTTACATAGATTCATACAAATCTTTTCATGAGCTTAGCTTAATACTATGAAATATGGATATTGTATGTGTTACATTATCGCATTGGGATGAGATTCTTGTGTTCAAAAGCTTTATCGTTTATTTAAAAACCTATGAATTCACTCAACCGTTGTGTTATCATTTTAGCATGTATTCTCAGGTGTAAAGGTTTAAGAGCAGCTGGAGCATGGAGTCGCACGGGATAAAGTAAAGACAATACAAACAATTTCCATTCGATACATTTGACAAACTTTTAGATATTTATTAAAGTTTGTATAAATTGTTAGGACCTCTTTATATTGAACTCTGATTTAATGAAGTTATCGAATGGTTTATTTGATAATATGTCTCTTTTTAGTTCGTTGTCTATGACTATGTGTGATGTGCTATGAAGTAACACCCAAAGTTGATATTCCGCTGCCTTGTGAAATTGGGGGTGCTACAGACTCAGAGGAAGCATGATGCAATATGGGTCATAGTCGATAGTTTAACCAAGTGAGCTCATTTTCTTCCAATTCGCAAAGATTATCCAGTTAGCAAATTGGCAAATATGATCCTGCAAGAGATCATGTGACTGCATGGTACTCCATCAGATATCATATCAGACAGAGATCCTTGATTTACGTCTAAATTCTGGAAGGGTTTATAGAAAGCTTAGGGCACTAGACTCAAGCTTAGCACAACCTTTCATTCTAAGACCGATGGTCAGTCAGAGCGTACTATTCAGACCTTATAAGACATGCTGCGAGCTTGTGCATTGGAATGGACAAGAAGTAGGGATAACTACATTTGCTTGGTTGACTTTGCATATAACAACAGTTGGCACACGAATATCAAGTGTGCTCCTTTAAAATACTCTATGGATCAGGTTGGTGAACGAATCATTGAGGGTCCAGAGATGATAGAGGTGACCAATGAGAAGGTTGCCATCGCCAAGGCGAAGCTGCAGGAAGCTCGTGCTCGTCAGAAGAGCTATGCTGATAAACATCGTAGAGCATTAGAATTTCAGCCTGGTGAACATGTTTTCCTGAAGGTATAGGCAGCACGTTGAGTCAAGGGTTTTGGTCTTAAGGGCAAGCTCAGTCCTTGTTTCATCGGACCGTTTGAGATCCTCGAACGTGTCAGTGAGGTTTCATATCGTCTAGCATTACCTCCTCAGCTATCTCATGTCCATAATATATTCCATGTATGCTTACTCAGAGATTATAATTATTATCCGTTGCACACAGTTTCATATCCATTTGATCAGATTCTTGAGGATCTATCCTATATTGAGGAACCCGTAGCAGTTCTGGATCGTCAGGATCGGGTCATGAGGAGAAAGACGATCCCATTCGTCAAAATCCTTTGGAGGGAACATTCCGAGCGGGAAGCCACTTGGGAAACGGAGGAGTTTATCCGGACTTCTTACCCTCATTCTCAGCTATGATTTGGGTATGTCCTTTTCAGCTTATCATATCTCTAATTCAAGGACGAATTATTCTTTTAGAGGGGAAGAGTTGTAAAACCCACTTTAAATACCTTAGAACATTAAATGCATGAAACAACAGACAAATCAAAACATTACGATTAATTAGTATACAACACGTATCATGAACATTTAATGTAATTATTACGTATATTAATTAATTACGACAAGTATTGCGTATATTAATAGACGATAAGTGTTTACGTATAATACTTAAAAACACTACAAGAAATAAAACACGAGACTAAAACACAAGACTACAATACGAACATACACGTACATTATTTAAACACGAAAAACAAAACGAAAACATATAAAGGGGTGTTTATGGCCGGCGGTTAAGGGACAAGGAAAGGGGCTTTTGGCCCGGCCTATTAACTAATCCTAATTAAAAAACAAATAAAACTCTCCACGGGATTTTCATAAAACACTTTTCACAAGATTTAAAACCCTAAAACCCTTTCTTCCTATTCTTGGCCGCGGCACCTAAAGAACACAAGGAGGAGATTTTCTTGTTTGATCTTGTTTATTTTACGGGTATTGTTCGTGGTTCCTAATTATTAATCATCAAGCATTATGTATATTTAAACCTTAATCTTTTTATTTATTTTATGTTCATTGTTCAAGAATCATTAAAAACAATTATGAAAACATGTTAATAAAAAGGATTAAACATGGAATCGGGTTAGTTTTGGTTTGCTTTGTTTCGGGTGTCACGCAAACCGAGACCTAAAAGGTCTTGATGGTGGGTTTGTACAAGCAGCCGAACCCCTTAAGGGGTCGGCGTGTGGTTTGTGCTGCCAGCCGCAAGCACCAACACCCCAACAGTGGGAGCGTTTGGTTAACATTGGCAATCGAGAGTCATGTGACTCTCGGTGGGTAGTTGTACGCAGCAGGGGGAACCCCGGCTTAAACCGGGGGGTGTTTGTGCCAGAAGTGGCACCGGCGTGCAGCCAGTGGTTGCGTGGTGGTCGGGGCAGCAAGCTACAGCCGCAAGGCTGTGGTGTCGTTGTTGTGTTCGAGGCAAACCGAGACCTCCAAGGTCTCGGTGTGTCTTTGTTGGTCTCGGGTAGAACCGAACACACCAAGGGGTGTGTTTGGCTAACTTTTGCTAAAATACTTTATGTTAAATTATTAATTAATTTTATTAATTAAGATATGGTTTAATTAAAATCAATTGATAACAAGACTTAAGATATAATTTAATTAAATAATTATCATGACATAATTACATGGCCACTTTATTTAAGTAAACTTTAGGTTATAATAATTATTAATATAATTATTTTATGTTACATTTAATTAATTAAGAAACATAGCTTAATTAATTTATGTAGGATATGTAAATCTTGCTTATGTTTTTAGAGAGAGAAAGAGATAGAGAGATGGTGGAACACACACTACTAGAGAGAGAAACAAATGTTTACTATGTGTAACATGAAGAATCACACTACCTCTCCATCAAAGGAGAGGGTTTATATACCCAATCCCTTGTCATGGGCTTGGGCTTACATTTGGGCCGGCCTACACATGTTGTAGGCTAGGCTTGGGCTTGTTAGTTAAATACCGATGTCTAGACTACGAGCTACTACTTAGTATGTTGTCGAAGTGACCGAATCTTCCTAAATACGTAAAAACGTATTTCCAACAATCTCTCCCTAAGGGAGGTCACTCCAAACAAGGGTGTTACCCTAGTTACAATAATAAAATAAACCTAGCATACTATGCTTGTCTTGAGCTCGTAGTCTTCGTCTCTCTTTTCTTTTTCTTTTCTGGTGAACATGTTGATGTGATCTTTGATATCAATCTTGAGCATTAATCTCTTACCTTGATCTTGTGCATCCATCATTTGTGATCTTCGCCTCTTCGTGACCTCTTGTCCCACATACTTATACCTTTGTAATTCTTTAAAGCTTTAGAGTTTAATACAGCGGAAGACTTTGTTGATCCCAAACTTAGATCGATTAGCTTTGTGTATACGAGATTAGATCAAGTAATACACGTAGAGAAACCTTTGTATATGCTTTATGAATCTAAGTGTTATGCGGAATTTAACACTTAAACACGAACACACAACGATATAAACAAACTTTCACTTTGATTATCAATATCAAACTTGCTTACAATGAAAGATGTTTTCGAACGAAAACTTATGTAAAACTTATATTAAACATTAACCTAAAGGCCTTCTTTTATAGACATAAGAAGCATTGTACAATAATCTACGTATCAACTATTCTAGGTAAAGATAAATATAGAAAATACATTATTGTTCTTATCTTTACTAGAAGTATTCTAGAATATAATACACGCGTAGAATATATCTTCCATCAGTGCTTGTCTTCAATGTGTCAACGTTTGACTTTAACTTGTCAACGCTTGAGCTGTCAGCGCTTGTTTTGTTCTTGTCAACGCTTGTTTTGTTCTTGTCAGCGCTCAAGTGATCTGGTCTTAATTTATTCCCAACAATCCTCCCCCAAACTTAATATCCACTCTTATGATCAAGTTTCTGAATAAGCATTAAGGACTAGGAGGAATCTTACAAACCTTCTCATATTGATAGTGAATAAATCTGATCAAATCTTTTGCCACATCACTTGAATAATCTATCTCCAGCTGAGTGTCCTTCATCTTTTCCAAAATAGCTTTGGATATGAAATACTGAGCATCCACAAGTAGATACTCAGCAAACTTTGTAGAACTCAAATGGTATACACCAGCAGCTGAATATAACCTCCATTGAAGACCACTGAGGTCATCTTCAAGATCCTTCCATATTGCAGGATCCTCATCTTTTGGTCCACACATTCTTTTGAATGTGGTCCAAAGTTTTATCCCATTAGCTGAAGTTGGTGCTTCAGCCTCATACTTGGTCTCCAGCAACCTCCAAAGGTCCACCAAGTCTTCTCTATCACAACTTGCAAACAAAGATATGAGAGTGGTAAAAGTGTGTACCTCCTTGCCAAATCTGCCAATTTTCCAGAACCCACATTCATCTTCTTCATAGCTCATAATTGGGTTCCTGGAATCTAATGGTAACACTTGCACCATATCTGAAGCTTCTAATGGGGAGAGCTTGAGGCTCTTTCTTATAACTGCTTCACTTGGATATAGTGGATCCATATCTTTTGGAAACTCAAATTTAATTCCCTTCTTCACTGGCCTGGGAACCATCATAGCTTTCTTGATTTCCATTTCTTCTGCAAGTTCCTCCTTTCTTTCATCTGAAAGAAGTCTGAGAGTGTTTGCTTCCTGCACTCTCACCGAAATGGGATAAGCCCTATTTTTCAACTCATCAAATGTCAAAGCCTTCAACTTCTGATATGTCCATCCAACTCCATGACATCTGAGCAACATAAAGTAGAGCTCCCTTCTATCCCTTTTCAACTCCGAGAGAAAATTGCTTGCCTTGTGTTTCAAAATTACCTGGCAATCCTTCTGAACTCTAAGAAGAAGCTCCAAACCCCATATTTGATCTGAAATGGTCAAGTCTGGATTATCCATGCATCTTTCTTCCCAAGCATTGTACATTTGAACCACCTCTGGCATGTCAAAGTCAACCTGCAATTTCAATTCTCTCAACTTTTCCCTGGCAAACTCATCACCATACTCAAGCCTTTCTGGTTCTATAATCATCACACTTGAGTCTGAGCTAGCTCCATCACTTTCTTCTTCTAAAGTCACAACAAATGGTGACTTTTCCTTTTCATCTTGTTCCATAATTTGTGCAGCTAATCTTCTATCAAACTCAACCTGAGCTGCATCCTTTGGAACAATCTCTTCTACCATTTTACCCTTACCCTTATCTGATGGTGCAATGGTTGGTAAGGTAGATGGTAATACCTGAGTAGAAACCTCCTTGATGATAGATGATGACTGGGATACATCACCTTCATGTGCAGGTCTGTCAACGCCCAAATTTGTTCTATCAGCACCCAAAATACTTCTATCAACGTCCAAATTTTCCTTGTCAACGCTCAAATATCTTCCCTCAGCGCCTTGTGTAACCTCTCTCAACATAGCTGTAAATGATAAATTTAAGTTGGTGGGAGAGACTAAGGACATATCAAAACCTGTTTGTTTCTTCAAAGTTGTAAGGGCCTCAGCAACATCCATTGATTGACCATCCTGGCTGCCCTTATCACTCAGATTTATTTGATCTTCCTCCCCTTTGGAAGATTCCTCCATACCCCTTCTAGCACGATCACTTTCCAAAACAACAATCCTCTCCCTCAATTTCTTGAGTTCAAGGCCTTGGGAGCTGACTACTTGTACTAAGTCTGCATTTTGCTTTTGCAAGCTAATGCAGACTGCCGTCAATTCCATAAGAGTCATTGGTTCCAGTCTGCCCTCTTCTAAAATGGGGATTTGACCTCCCAAGTCAGATTCATTGGGCAAGGATGAGGACTTAATGATGGTGGGACTGCCTTGGCCAGCTTCTAAGCCATAACCAATAGTCCCAGCCTCATCCAGGTCACCAGCCACACTTGTGGTGGTGGTTCTCTCTACTACATGGCTAGGACCACCAGAGGAGAACACTCCTGTAGTCCTTTGGCGTTTCATCAACCTATATTCAGGGGGTGTGGAAGATGGTGTGGAAGAATGGGTAGATGTGGGTTGGTTAAGGGGTGTTTGGGATTGTGAAGGTTGTGTGTCAACGTTGGAAATAGGCACATCAACGCCAACATGGAGTGTGTCAGCGTTGAAGGATTCTGAGTCAATTTGCATTTGTTCAGGTGAAGGTAAAGGTTCAGGAATTGGTTCAAGTTGTGGTTGAGGGTTAATTTGGGGTAGGGGGTCTGGTTGGGGTTGTGCTGCTGCAATAACAGCAAGCATGGCTTGGGTTAAAGGTAGGTCTCTATGGGGTGGTGAGTCCATCTTCATAAAAATAGCTTTCTTTTGCTCAGGGATCTTATAAAAATCATTGTGATCCCTTGAGCAGTAACCTTGATCATCAAAAACCATTTGCAGAAAACGGGGATAAGCTAAAGTCATTTTTGTCCCCTTGTTTTTACACATCCCCTCAAAAATCATTTTAGAATAGTTATATTTTTGCCCTGTTGCAATGCACACAATAGTACTGGCAATGGATCTATTGATCTCATTGTGTGCAGTACATTTGGGACTCAAACATTGAAGGAGGATATGTATGAGGTACTTCCAGGCTGGGGGAAATTCCTGCTTATGATACTTATTAAGAGTACCTTCATCAGGAAAAGGATATCCCAAAGCCCTAAGCCCTTGTTCTATTTCATTTATGGGAAGGGTGGCTATACCATCAGCATCATCAAGATGCAAAGCTTGGCGTACCAAGGCCTTAGTAACCACCCAAGATCTCCCATGAACAATAGAAGTCAATGTGGTCACTCCATTAACTGTTGAGGAACTAACAGTGTTCCAAAACTGCTTAATGTGTGTGACTGGAATGAGTGGTGCATGAGAAAGAGCATACCTTAATGGGGATGCGTTCAAATACGCCACCATTTATGTGTATTGGGGAAACAGAGCATCATCAGCTTCAAGATAAGCAATCATGTTGTGTTGTGATCTGAACCCCAATTCCAATTCTGTTGGTTTAAACTTTGGTGCCATTGATGAAAGCTGTTAATTTTAAGTGAAGAAGATGAAGTTGATAATAGAAAATTGTTAGACAAGAATTATAGATACCCTGTTTAAAATAGGAGCCAAATTTATAGGAGAAAAAGAATGCATGTGATTGGCCCAAAAATAGGCAAAGATTTTCAAAAATTAATCATGAAAATATTGAAAAAGTTATAAGTTATCTCATGCATTAAATGAAAGTAACAACTCCTAAAATTACGGCTTGAAAATATGTCAAAAAGTAACAACTGGGTAGGTCCCATTGAGTGTCAACGGTCAAAAATAACCTATCAACGCCCAACGGCTATAATCTTGTCAACGTTTGCCTATAGCCATGTCAGCGTCCAATTTGGTCACAACAACGCTTGGAAAATTCTTATCAGCGTCCAAAAATAAAAATATTTTAAAAAGTGAAAAATGACCTTAACAAGTAATTTATCCTAGAGAAGATAACCAATAGCTGATAATTATTATAGGGCGGCAAGCACTGTCCAGTTATGCACACTTGCATAAGCAAGATAGACATAACAGTCCTCTAGTGTCCCTTGCTAACCAAAACTCTTAACAACTAAGTTACCTTATAAAATCCTTGTTACTCCCAGGTAAATCCAATATCAAAATCATTCCCAAGTCTCCCAACAGACCACAACCAATTCTAGGCCAAAAATGTCTTGGCAGCATGCACAGTATATCAACTTTGCATGCTACAGTGCCTCATGATTTAGTAAAACTAACTCATACTCACCTGTGGACACAATCTAGAGTTGTGATAAGAGTATCATATGGATACCCAAACATCCTAAAGGTTCCTAAAACCTCCCCTTAAACTATGATACAAAAAGTTTGCTAAAATCATGCATGAACATAAAAGTTTATGTCAAGATAGGAATGAAACATTCCAACCATCATCCATAAATAAAAACTTGTCCAAATGCTTCTCCATTGATCCATAAGCAACTCTGTATCCAATGGTATACTGCTAACACCATCTGCACATTTAGATTGAAAACCACAAAACTAACATTGTTGCTGACAACGCCCCGATAACACATGACAACGTTGAGGGAAGCTTTGTCAGCGTTAGACAATTATATTGCTGACAACGTTACAAAAACACTTATCAGTGTTCAAGAAACCTTTGTCAGTGTTAGAAAAATATAGTGGAAAATCTAAATCATCAATAAGACCAACAATAATAATGCATCATCCTGTACATACTTTTACAAAAAGAATCCGAAACACATATTATGTGAGATTAACCATTCCAATACTTGTTACCAAGTATTGAAATCTCCCAGCATCAAAAGGTTTAGTTAATAAATCAGAAACATTTTCCTCAGTGTCAACCCTATCTGGTTGTATTAAACCTTTCTCAAAGCAATCTCTTATAAAATGGTGTCTAATTTCTATGTGTTTAGTTTTAGAATGATGTACAGGATTCTTAGTGATGCATAAAGTACTATTATTGTCAACAAATATCTTAGTATGCATGAAATTGTACCCATAGTCCAACAGCTGGTTATAAATCCACAACACTTGGCCACAACATGCAGCTGCAACCACATACTCTGCTTCAGTTGTATAATTAGCCACCACTGTTTGTTTCTTGCATTGCCAAGATATTAACCTGCTCCCAAGAAACTGACATCCACCAGTTGTGCATTTCCTATCAAACTTATCACCTCCATAATCACTATCTGAATATGCAATCAGCTCCAATGGTGAATCCTTTGGGTACCACAAACCAAGACTAGGATAGCATCTTAGGTACCTAAAGATCCTCTTCCCAGCATAAAGGTGACATTCTTTGGGAGTCACTTGATGGCGTGCACAAGCACACACAGCAAACATGATATCAGGTCTAGAGGCAGTAAGATACATCAAGGATCCAATCATGGATCTATAATGCCTGACATCAACATCTTTCCCATCTCCAATCTTTCCCCAAGGGTGTTCTCTATCCATAGGAGTAGTAGCCCTCTTTTTATGTGGAGAAAAGCCAAACTTCTTCAAGATCTCAGCAACATATTTGTCCTGGGAGATGAAGATACCATCCTCTTTCTGCTGAACTTGTAAACCAAGAAAGAAGTTCATCTCCCCCATAGCACTCATCTTGAATTTGTCTGTCATAAGCTTGGAGAAATCCTCACTCATCTTTGGATCAGTAGACCCAAAAATGATATCATCAACATAGACATGCACAAGCAACACATCCTTGCCTTTCTTCTTTGTAAATAGTGTCTGATCTATGGTGCCCCTCTTGAATCCATTGTCCACCAAATAGGTAGACAAAGTACCATACCATGCTCTAGGGGCTTGATGAAGGCCATACATAGCCTTTTTGACTCTATACACTTTATCTGGATGCTCTGGATCCTCAAAACCAGGAGGTTGCATTACATATACTTCCTCAACAATGGTTCCATATAGAAAGGCACTCTTGACATCCATTTGATAGACTGTGATGCCCATGCAGGAGGCATAGGCTAGAAAAATCCTAATAGCTTCAATCCTTGCAACTGGTGCAAAGACCTCCTCATAGTCTATCCCCTCCTCTTGTGTATAACCTTGAGCCACTAACCTTGCCTTGTTTCTGACCACAATACCTCTTTCATCTCTTTTGTTCCTGAGAACCCATCTTGTCCCTATAGGTCTGACATATCTAGGACAATCAACCAGCTCTCAAACATCCTGAATTGCAAATTGGTGAAGCTCATCTTGCATTGCTTCCACCCAACTTGGTTCTTTGAGAGCATCAAATATTTTCTTGGGTTCTTCTTGTGACAGAAAACATGCAAACAAACATGCTTGCACAAGAGGGGTATCAACCTTCTTGTGTATATTGGCAATAAACCCACCAAGACCTTGATGAGACCTTCTAGTCTGAACTGGAGTCATAATATCACCAATGATCTGGGAAGGGGGGGGGGGGGGGTGATTCTTCATTGTAGAAGTGAGAACTCCTCCTTCAAAAAGTCTGGTGTCCTCAACCTCATGCTCCATGTTGCCAATATCTTCTTCATCAGACTCTCTTATATCAACATAAGGATGACCTTCTTCATAAGAATTGGAAGGTTCACCTTGTTCAAAAGTGGAAGAGAAAAGATGTGCAAAGGTGTTGTCAACGTCTGAACCTTGTTTGTCAGCGCTTGGGCTAACAGCGCTTGAACTGTTGTTGTCAACGTCTGAGCCATCAACGTCTGAATTGGTCTTGTCAGCGCTAGATTTACCTTTGTCAGCGCCTGAAGGACCATGCATGTTTGTATCTGGTGGTACTTGGGAACCACCATTATCTTGTCCACCAGGAGCAAAAGCATCTGTCCAAATGGGAATTATGACATATTCTAAGGTAGGAGATGCCTTTTCTGCTTGTGATCCAACCTTCTCATGAACCTGTGTACCTGAAACATTAACAACTTGTTCCTCCACAACATTTGAAGTTACCTTCACAATGTCTGGATTAGTGACAGGCATATAATTTAAAGTTCTAGATAAGGGTTCCAAATCAAACAACCAATTAGGACCACTTTCAGGATCACTAGGTTTATTCTCTAAAAACCTAACATGTACTCTTTAAACTATACGTTTTTCCTCTTTAAGATAAACCCTATAACCCTTGCTCTGCACTGAATACCCCATGAAGTAACCCTCATCACCTTTTGCACTAAATTTCCCTAAGGCATCACTAGTATCCAAGACTACTACATGACAGCCAAAAGGTCTGAGAAAACCAATATTAGGTTTTCTTCCCCAAAGTAACTCATAAGGTGTTTTGTTCTGAATTTTGTTAACCAATGCTCTATTTTGCACATAGCATGCTGTATTAACAGCCTCAGCCCAAAAGGCTATAGGAAAGTGAGCATCAACCAACATTGTTCTGGCTGCTTCAATTAGGGTTCTATTTTTCCTCTCAGCAACCCCATTTTGTTGTGGGGTTCTAGCAATGCTAAATTGCCTAGTAATTCCTTTCCTGGCACATAAATCATCTAGCTTCTTGTTCCTAAATTCTCCACCATTATCACTCCTAAGCATTTTACCTCCTTGCCAGACCTTTTCTCAATCTGAGTGATAAAATCAATAAGAACATCAGCTGTGTCACTCTTCATAGCTAGAAAGAATATCCAAGTAAACCTAGAAAAGTCATATGTGATAACAAAGCAATATGACTTACCATTCAAACTTTCTATATTTGTTGGACCAAAGAGGTCCATGTGAAGCATATGAAGAGGTCTGGAACTAGTATGCACCTGTTTGGACTTGAATGAGACCTTGTGCTGCTTGCCTTTAAGACATGCAACACAAGAGTGGTCATTGTGGAAGGCCTTCTCAAGCAAACCATCAACTAAACCAAGCCTCACAAGTCTATTTATATTTTTAAAGTTTATGTGCCCTAGTCTCCTGTTCTACAAATTACTCTCATCTACTGAGGCCTTAGCATAAAAACAAGACATATTGGTATTCATTTTAATCCCATTTAAATTCACATTATATATGTCCTTATGCCTAGGTGTTCTATACTCAATATATTTGTCATCAGGGATCTTAAAATCCTTGCTTAACACCAAACACTCAGTATCAGTAAAAAGAACTTTATTTTTGTTATCACAAACCTGTGATACACTAAACAAGTTGTAATCAAGTTCTTTTACCAGGAAGACGTTCTCAAAACGCAGATTATTGGTGAGAAGGGTTCCTTTGCCTGTGATAGTTCCATATCCACCTCCAAAGTAAACCTTATCACCATCTTTAATAGGGGTGAAATTCGTCAGATAGTCTTCCTTCCCTGTCATGTGCCTTGAGCATCCACTATCCCAATATCCATAATCATTGATCTGTCTTTGAATGCCCTGCACATAAAGAAAACAAATTAGTTTTCTTTGGGAACCCAAGTCTCAAAAGACTTGGTTCATCTGGTTGTTCAATAAGAACAGACTTAGTTCTCACAACAACCCCATGCTCATCCTTTTTAGGATGAAATACCCAGTTAACCCCAATAGGTTTTGTAATGACCTTTGAAATGTAATTAAATCTATTGCAAATCATTGAAATCCCATTATCATTAGGGTTTTGATCTTTCTTGGGTCTCCATGTTAAGCTTGAAGAAGCTTTAGACCCCTTACCTTGTGGCTGCAAATATTTAGGTCTGGTCACGTTTCTGTCAGCGTTAGAATTTGTCCTGTCAACGCTGTAATTACCCTTGTCAGCGTTGAACCTAGGGTTTGCTACAGAAACCCATTGCCTATTTGACCAGGTGTTTGTCTTTTGAAAAGGTCTTTGTCCATGAGTGTTAGACCTTCTAGAAAAGAATGGGGCAGGTCTAATCACTTGTGGACTTTGCTGCACACAAGGTTTGGGTCTGACAACGTTTGACTTCCTAACAATGTTGACTTTGTTCCTATCAGCGCTAAAATTATTCCTGTCAGCGCGAGCGTTGACACACTTGTATGCCAAGTGTGAAAAGCTACCACAAGTGTAGCAAGCTTTTCTAGACACAACCTTAGGTCTAGAAGAGTAGAAGCCTGTTCCATGATTGCTAACTTGACTCTTGGGTGACCTAGTATTCCTATACATCTCTGCATATTTAATGGTAGGTCTTCTAACAGTGTTTGAGCCTAGGTCAACAACTTTACCAGTGATTGGGTTAGTAACCTTAATAGGTGTAGACTCATTTGGACTTTCACATAGCAAACCTCCCTTAACAAATAAAGTAGGGTTAGCTTTCTTCCACTCATTTAGGTCAGTCAGTTTTTGTTGATACTCTTCCACTGAAGTGACAACTCTTGGTGGAGGAATGAATTCCTCCTCTTGGAGCTCTGGTAAACGAGTCCAAGATAAGTCCCTTTGTTGGACACCATAGAAGTCACCAGCTGGTGGTGGAACCAAAGAGTAATCATTCATCTAATCCCAGTCATGTCCTTAGGATCCCTTTGTTTAGCTACACAGTCTTCTAGGGTTTGGGTGGCTCTATCAAATCTTTGAATTTTGAGGCCAACATTATCTTTATTCTTAATGGCCTCATCTAATTTAGCCTGTAATTCACCATTAACCCTTTCCATGATGTTTCTAATATCCATACTACCCTCTAACTCATGTTTTAAGATATTGATCTTATCTTTTAAATCAAATTCCATTTTCTTGTATTCAGAAACGGTTTTCTCAGTTTCAGTAAGAGCTAGTTGGTAATTAGACAATTTACACCTTTCAGTACTCATATCATCTTTTAGTTTTAACACCTCTTTGTTAAGTCTTTTAGTGTTTAACCTACAACCTTTGCTACAAAAAGCATCATCATATACCTCATTATCAGATGAAGAGGAGGAGTGTGCTATGAGAGCATATTCAACATGCTCTTCTTCTTCAATATCAGCAACCAAAGCTTTATCCTCTTCAGCATTCTTAGCCAGATAGCTCCAAACCCATCCTGTACCATCAATTCCTTGAACTGCAACCATGGCTTTGGAATCCTGAGCTTTAACAACCTGACTTGAGGGTTTACCAGCATCAGATCTTCTAGGAGATTTGCATTCCCTCATGAAGTGCCCCATACGATGGCAGTTGTAGCATTCAACTTTGGATTTGTCAAATCCAGCTGTGTCTTTAGCATTGAAGGTCATTTTCTTCTTAAACCTTCTGTTCCACCTATTTGCTCTTATACTAGCAAGAGCCATGTTCCACTTGATGTCCATCTCTTCCAAGTGCTCATCACTTATCTGCTCAAGGTCCTCATATGTAATCACTGAACCATTGGGCAAAGAAGCAATGTAGGCACAAACAGTATCCAAATCCAAACCAGCAGGTTTAACTCTTGGGGAGTCATTCTTGAATGTGTCAGCGTCTGAAAAGGAGACGTTGACAGGACTTGTTCCAGCGCTGACATATGATGATCCAGTAACTGGATGCATATAAGAGTCCTTCTGATTGAATTGACCTTCACTATGAGAGAAGAAGGCCATGTTGCTGGTGGTAGATTTGCTTCCATGCTCTAGAAGAGTTTCATCTTCCAACAGTCTTAGTTTGTTGTAGATGTCATCAAACGAGGAGCTCTTGTAGGTATTATTGGCAAGAATAGATCTTTCCTCAATCTTCCATGCCTCACCAAGACTTTTAAGAAAGGTAGCATTGATGTCAACATCACCAACTTGTGTCCCCATGAAGGACAACTTGCTAGTAATGTCAAGCAATATGCTTCTCACACTACTCAGTTTCTCATTGGGTTGAGCTTTGAAGACAGCATAATCATGCAGAAATTGCTTTTTCTTTTCCTCCTTAGTGTCTACATTGCCACCATATGCAACTTCAAGAGCCTCCCAAAGTTCCTTAGCAGATTCATAGCCTCTATATTTATGCTGGTTTTCTTGTCCCAAGGAGACTTTCAGAATATTTAGGGCTTTCATGTCAACCCTTTTCTTTGCAGTGTCATCAGCAGCCACAACTCTACCATCTCCAGGTTTTTCTTTCTTATCTGCTTCAGAACATCCAGCAACAGCTGATCTTTGAGAAATGGCATCAAGAATCTTTTGAGCCTTATTGAATGTGTTTCCATATTCAATAATCTCCCAGAGTGTGTAGTCATAGATCCCCATATATTGTTCAAAGTTGAACTTCCATAAGTCAAAGTTGGTTGCATCAAGCATGGGAATCTTGATGTTTGGTAAGGCTGAGGAGGAGGAGGTTATTGCTTCAGACATGATGTTGTTAGGGTTTCTGAGAAAATTAGGGTTTTGGTGTTTTTAGGGTTCTGGTGTTCTTTAAGATCAAAAGTTCCTTAACAAGCTCTGATACCACTTGTTGATCCCAAACTTAGATCGATTAGCTTTGTGTATACGAGATTAGATCAAGTAATACACGTAGACAAACCTTTGAATATGCTTTATGAATCTAAGTGTTATGCGGAATTTAACACTTAAACAAGAACACACAACGATATAAACAAACTTTCACTTTGATTATCAATATCAAACTTGCTTACAATGAAAGATGTTTTCGAACGAAAACTTATGTAAAACTTATATTAAACATTAACCTAAAGGCCTTCTTTTATAGACATAAGAAGCCTTGTACAATAATCTACGTATCAACTATTCTAGGTAAAGATAAATATAGAAAATACATTATTGTTCTTATCTTTACTAGAAGTATTCTAGAATATAATACACGCGTAGAATATATCTTCATCAGTGCTTGTCTTCAATGTGTCAACGCTTGACTTTAACTTGTCAACGCTTGAGCTGTCAGCGCTTGTTTTGTTCTTGTCAACGCTTGTTTTGTTCTTGTCAGCGCTCAAGTGATCTGGTCTTAATTTATTCCCAACAGACTTAACTTTTAGGCTTTCTTGAATTAGATGAGATATTAAGTGCATAAAGTATAAGCATGCGGGGACGACTTCTTCTCGGATTCCGCAACGCCACCGTCTTGAAATGCCGCAACATAAGTAGACACGAATGAAATGGCTTTGAACATTTCATTCTAATTCGGTAGCATTTTACCTCCGGTTGGTGAAGACCGTTGGACGATATAAAATATCGTACTTGTGACAGGTAGTTTCAATTAAGAACCTCCTTCACAAGATTTCGCAGGTACACCCGTTCTCTTTATTCGACCGTCCAAAGCTGACTGCGAACATAAAGAGTGAATCATTTGGATAATAATATCCACATGATTTGAAGCCGTCAATTCATGTTCCTGGAACAAGTGAAATTCAATTAAGAACCACACCATCGTTGCTTTCCAGTTGTCACGAGCTTGATTCGTATAGAATCTTGCAAGTTACCTACCAAGTGCTGTTTAAGGTTAACACTAGAAGGGTTTCCACTCATCACTGTGAACACTAAGGTATCACTCTGAGTGTTCTGGCAAGATCACTTGGATATTGCGTAGAGGCCTGGAACATGTTTAAGTTCAACTAAGAATTAAACCACTGTTGCTTTCTAGTTATCACAAGTTTGATTCATAAAGAATCGCACAAATCACCTACCATGAGCTTTTTGATATTCGCTCAAGAAGGATTTCCCTCTTCATTGTAAAACTTTTGTATTACTCGGATGTTCAGGCAAGATCATGAAGATTTTGCAGAGGACTCTTAAAATCTTTCTTACTTTTCACAGTGTGTGAAGAAGCAAGGAAATATGAAAGTGTGTCCTAATGAGATATTTGATGATCTCAAATGGCTCTAGACACAATCGTGCATTTTGGATTTTAGTGATCGGAGGCTGGAGAGGAGTGCCACCTTTTCAATACCAATTTATTCGGAGTGAATAAATTGATAGACAACGTGTTGTCTCCGTGTGATTAAAACAAATACCTTTTGAGAGATATCTGAGTTAGCTGGGATGGGTTGTGCATTGCATCACTGGGTCCATGATGTCTTATCTTCAATATCGAGCATCATTTAAAATGATCTCAATAGCATATGTATTGACCCGGTTTCTGCCTAAGGTTGTAAGGATGGCTTCTTTCTTTATACCCTTTATCTTTACAATTCTTTTTCATTCTTCAACCCTTTCAATGCTTACCAATACGTCATAACTAGCACCTTGTTGTGATTGTTCCATTACTAACTTAAGTACTTGGTCGACATTCAGCTACATTCACAATCTTTTCTCCAACTTTCCTAAGGACTACTGATAGGTGTGTAAACACCCATCTTTTTACCACTTATTTCTTACTAAAACAAGACCAAAACACGTATTTAATATCATTTGTTTGGAATTATGCGTGGTTTTTGTGTATATTGTGTTTTCAGAGTCAACCGGATGAATATTGAAGAAAACATGGGATTGCACGGGTTTTATCGAAGAAAAAGACTCAAGACGAAGTCTATTGTCCAAGAGATGCAAAATATTTGAAGTCATTGTGCCTATTTGAAGATTTATCGAAGAAAATGGCCAAAGATGGAAGATTCATATATGCCGAAGAACTCGAGTCTATTAAACAAAAGATTATAAGACGAGTTGGAGTTATTCACCGACACTTCTCAAAATCCAAAGTCAGAAACGTTTATTTAGAGAAACGTAAAGACTAAAGAAGAAAGAAGAAGAGAAGCCCATGTACAAGCCCATTTACAAGCCCACAAGCAACACCTATAAATAGGCCTTCTCCTTACAATTTAGGGGGGTTAGCTAGTTTTAGTTTTTCATTCTTCTTTCTAGTTTTAGAGAGAGAAAGTTCCCAACTTTCTCTCACAAAATTTTTCATCTTTTATTTCTTTTAATTTTGCAAGGTTAAACTTTGTGTATTTGAATTTCCATTAATCAAGTTAAAGTGTAAGCTTTGTATTCTTATATCTCCTTCTACATTTCTTGATCTTGCTTAATTTTTGATCCGAACCCTTAAACTTGATCCGAATCCTTCATGATCCGTGATTGAAGTTGAGGTTGTATGATAAGAAAGTTCATTTCTTGTTCTTACAAAAGCTCGTACACGTTTAAGCCATAGGCTCTCTATGCTTGTTGGCTTATTTCAAGTTCTAGCTTACTGATTTTCGGATTTATTAAAAGTTTTAGTCAATTTAAAGTTCCTTTCATAAAGTGTTTGTTTTTATGTTTTGAAAAGTTGTCAAATTTAAGCTTTTTAGGTTGTTTAACATTCGGATAAGATAGCTTATTATACATGCTTATTGAGTTTTAAGCTGGCCACCAAATTCGGATAAGTATTGCTTCCATCGCAATCTTGGGGATTCTACACATTCCGACGGATCACTTGTTTTGATCGCAATAACCCACTAGGGTTTTACTTTGCGATCGGTTGACATTTTCCCCTTATTCCGATCTGGATTGCGATCGCTTATTGCGATCGCATATTCCGACGGGATTTAAGGTTACCTTAAGTCGAAACGCTGCAAAAATTTTGTTTACTATATTCCGATAGAACAACATTGCGACAAAGGTGTTTGGATTGGATTATTCCGATCTGATACATTCCGATCTAGGACATTCCGATTGTGATCATTGCGATAGACCATATTCCGACAGGGTTGTATTTGACATTCCGATGGGTATTCAGCTTAATATTCCGATGGTTTGTTTTAGTTATATTCCGATGCTTATGACTTTGATGCATTCCGATAGAAATGATTTGCAATATTCCGATAGAACATGTTTTTAAGTTTTAAAGTTTTACATAAAGTTCTTTCTAAATAGCTTTTAGTTTAATATTTAAAACGCTTTAATTCCGCTCAACGAATTTTCATTACTTGCATTTAGTTTACAAAGTTGAAAACCAAAAGCAACCCATTTTAGTAACCAAGAACAACTATTCCACCTTGAGCTGTGATCAATTCGAGAAGATTCTGAGAAAATAAATCTGAACCATAACAAATATCTAGTATCAAATGGCGCCGCTGCCGTCTCTTCTCGTTAAGATTAACAGTTTTTGTGTGAACTTGGATTTTGGTATCCGTTCACCGTGAACGTTACTTTTTCATAAAAAAATTCAAAAACCCTAAAAATATAAAATCTTCAAAAATACAAAAAAATTAAAAAATCATAAAAACCAAAAATATTTCTTGTTTGCTTTGTTAGTTCTTTTGCAGGTGCATGCGTACACGATCAACGTCTTATCAAGAGCCCGAGCCTCTCGAAGACTTAGACATGGCCGGTGTACACAACAACAATAACAATCCACCTCAAAACAACAACAATAACAATCCACCTCTCAACAACAATAATAACAACAACAATGAACCTTTACCGGAAAATCGCCCTATGATTGAACTGTTACAAGCACATGTGGAGGGCAACAATGATCCAATTGTCATACCCACGATTGCAGCCAACAACTTTGAGCTCAAATCCGGCTTTATTCAGATGGTCTCTGCTTAACAATTCTTGGGGCGTACCATTGATGATCCTCATGACCACATCAAAAGATTCTTACAACTCACAAATACGGTCAAATTCAATGGTGTTCCACAAGAGATAATCCGTTTGCAACTTTTTCCTTTCTCCTTAGAGGGACAAGCCCGACATTGGCTTGCAAAGGAACCGCCACAAAGTATTCTTACGTGGACGGATTTGGAGACCAAGTTCATAAACTACTTTTTCCCACCCTCTCGTACTACCGCTTTGCGGAATGAAATTATTAATTTTGAACAAAAGTACGATGAGTCTTTTAGTGAATCTTGGGACCGTTTTAAAGACCTTTTAAGAAAGTGCCCACAACATGGTTTTACCAAAGTGCACCAAATCAATACTTTTTATAATGGTTTAAGCATGAATGACCAAGATTCACTAAATAGTGCCTCGGGGGGTAATATTTTGGTTAAGACTTCTAATGCCGCTTGGGATATTATCGAAAATAAGTCTCGTGTGCAAACCAAGAGTGTGCGGACCAATGCCGCTAGTGCTAGTACTAGTGACAACGACAAGCGACTTGACAAAATTACTTCGCTTCTTGAATCGCTTGCTACCCAAACCGCTAGCAACACCAACAGCATCAACGCTAAAAACGCTCAAGTCAATGCTGTCAGCCAACCATGTGAAATATGCGGGGGTCCTCACTCTTACACAACTTGTACCTCCACCCAAGACTACCCTTCTGAGAATGTGAATGCAGCATACGGTACCTATCCTCCGGCCGCTTATCAAGCTTGTCCTCAAGGAGACCGCAACTTGCTTAGCTACCGCTCAAACAACTTTCTTTCCCCACCCGGTTTTCCTCCTAACAATCCAAACCAACAACAAAACCTCAATCGCCCTCCTCAACAACAACCTCGTGTACCATACCAACCACCTCAAAGACAACCATATCCACCTCAAAGAAACAACCAAGTTTACCAACAACCTGCTTATCAACCACCCGCCTACCATGCTCCCCCTCCCAACCAACCCACCGCATTACACCAAGACGTTGAAACCTACATGAGGACCAATGATGTGATTGTGGAAAATCTCCAGCGGGAAGTGCTCAACTTGAAAACAGACATGGTGAAACAAGGGAACGATCTGAGAGATGATATGCGAAACACTTTGGCAAGTCAAACGAATGACTTAAGGAACATGATGGCTGGTTTCTTCCAAGGTAATCAATCCTCTTCTTCGGGTACTCTTCCGAGTAACACCGTTGCGAATCCAAGAGGGGAGATGAAAGAAATCACCACTCGCAGTGGCAAAGGTACCAAGGAACCCGAGCTTCCTATACCTCCATCGGTGATTGTGACTAAGGAAAACGAGTCACCTGCTCCTCTTCCTCAATCTTCTACTTCCCCAATTCCTCCACCTCTTACTTCTACCCCTCCTCCACTCAAGGATGTGAGTGATCCTACTATTTCAAAGCCTTCCTCTTCTTTCGATATACCTTATCCCTCAAGGTTGAGGAAAGAGAAGCTCAAAAGCAAGGACGATATTCAAGTTTCGAACTTTCTCAAAATGTTTAAACAATTGAATTTCAACATCTCCTTCGCTGAGGCTCTCGCTCACATGCCTAAATACGCGAAAATGTTCAAAGATCTTCTTAGCGACAAGGAGAAGCTTCTTGATATCGCTAACACCCAACTTAATAAGAATTGCTCTGCAGTGCTCTTAAGGAAATTGCCAATTAAACTTGGTGATCCGGGTCGCTTCTTAATCCCTTGCAACTTCCTGGGAGTAGAGAACTGCATGGCCCTAGCCGATCTAGGTGCCAGTATTAATTTAATGCCTCTAAGCGTTTGGAAGCAATTATCTCTCCCTGAGCTAGTCCCCACCAAAATGACTTTGGAATTAGCTAACCGTACGGTTGCTTATCCAGTGGGGATAGCCGAAGACGTTTTTGTAGGAGTCGACAAATTCACTTTTCCTGCCAATTTCGTTGTCGTTGACTATGACATGGACCCTCGTGTGCCATTGATCGTTGGTCGTCCATTCCTGAGGACCGGTCGCACTCTCATCGATGTAGAAGCGGGTGAGCTTATCATGAGAGTGGGTGACGATAAAATTGTCTTCAACATGGGAAAGCTTTCTAAACAGCCTTATTCATATGAGAGTGTTAATTGTATCGACGTTCTTGATGAGGCTTGTGAAGAAAACTTCAAAGATGCTTGTAAAAGTATTCCTACCTCTCTTCCCAATGTTGAGACCGTTTCCTCTATTGATTCATCACTATCTCTATTTGGAGAAAGTGATTTCCTTTGGAAAGATTTGGAAGCCACCATGGGAGATGTGAACTTAGAACATGACGATTCTCAAACCGATTGGGATGAAGATATTCGCCTCAACCTTCTCAAAGAGGACCATATTTCTCCACCATCTCCCAAGGCTATTGCTATCGATGCACCGAATTTGAATACGCCTCCCATCGAAAATCCTCCGGATTTAGAACTTAAGGAGTTTTCGTCCCATCTCGAGTACGTGTTCCTTGAAGATAAGAATAAGTCGCCCGTCATCATTGCTAAGGACTTGAAAGAAGAAGAGAAATCTCGCCTCATCGCCGTGCTTAAAGATCATAAGAAGGCAATTGCTTGGAAAATTTCTGATATCCGCGGAATTGATCCAAACTTTTGTACTCACAAGATTCTCATGGAAGATGACTTTAAACCCGCAATCTAGAGCCAAAGAAGGGTTAATCCTCGCATTCATGACGTCATCAAACAAGAGGTTATCAAACTTCTTGATGCCGGCTTGATTTACCCTATTTCGGATTCGCCCTGGGTAAGTCCCGTCCATTGTGTGCCCAAGAAGGGCGGAATAACCGTTGTTCCCAATGAACACAACGAGTTGATTCCCACTCGTCTCGTTACTGGGTGGAGAGTTTGTATCGACTATCGCAAGCTCAATGATGCCACGAGAAAAGATCACTTTCCTCTTCCTTTCATGGATCAAATGCTCGAGCGTCTAGCGGGTAATGACTATTACTGCTATTTAGACGGTTTCTCCGGGTATTTTCAAATTCCCATCGATCCCAAAGACCAAGAAAAGACCACATTCACTTGTCCCTACGGAACATTTGCTTTCAAACGCATGCCTTTCTGTTTATGCAATGCTCCTGGGACGTTCCAAAGGTGTATGATGGCGATATTCCATGACATGGTTGAAGAAACTATGGAAGTATTCATGGATGATTTCTTGGTTTATGGCGATTCTTTCTCTGCTTGCCTTGCCAATTTAGAACGTATGCTTAAGCGGTGTGAAGACACTCGCCTTGTTCTTAATTAGGAAAAATGCAATTTCATGGTAAAAGAGGGCATCGTGCTAGGACACAAGATCTCCAAAGCCGGTCTTGAAGTAGACCGTGCTAAAGTCGATGTTATTGCTAAATTGTCTCCACCTTCAACCGTGAAGGGTGTGAGAAGTTTCCTTGGTCATGCGGGCTTCTACCGTCGATTCATCAAAGATTTTTCTAAAATCACTCGCCCGATGACCCACCTCTTGGAAAAAGATACTCCTTTTATCTTTTCCAACGAGTGTATTGAAGCCTTCAACTTGCTTAAGGATAAGCTTACTAAGGCACCGGTCTTGGTTACCCCTAATTGGGAGCTGCCTTTCGAGTTGATGTGCGATGCTAGCGACTTTGCTATTGGAGCGGTTTTAGGCCAAAGAGTGAACAAACACTTCCAACCGATCCATTACGCTAGCAAGACTATGACAGGGGCTCAATTGCATTACACGACAACCAAAAAAGAGCTTTTAGCTGTTGTCTATGCTTTTGAAAAGTTTCGCCACTATCTTGTCCTTTCTACCACAATCATTTATACCGATCATTCCGCGTTGAAGTACTTGTTAACTAAACAAGATTCCAAACCAAGACTTCTTCGCTGGGTTTTGCTACTTCAAGAATTTAAAATCGAAATTCGTGATAAGAAGGGAGTTGAAAACCTAGCCGCGGATCATCTCAGCAGACTTGAGGATCCTTATCTAGGGGATCATCCGAACAAAGAGATCAATGACTCTTTTCCCCTGGAGACCTTAATGTCTATCAATTCGACTTCTGATGAAACCCCGTGGTTTGCGGATATTGCAAACTACTTGGCGGGTGGAATTCTCATTGACGGGTTAACATCCCAGCAAAAGAAAAAGTTCTTCAAAGACATTAAGACTTACTTTTGGGATGACCCATATCTATTCAAACAATGTGCTGATTTGATTATTCGCTGATGTGTTGATGGACCGGCAGCTTTAGACATTCTCGAAGCTTGCCACAAAGGACCCACCGGTGGTCACTTTGGTCCCAACTACACCGCCAAAAAAGTGTTTGACTCGGGATTTTATTGGCCCACCATTTATCGTGATGCTCACGAGATGGTTAAACATTGTGATGCTTGCCAAAAACAAGGCAAGATCACACATAAAGACGAGATGCCTCAGAATTTCATACAAGAATGTGAAATCTTTGATGTTTGGGGTATCGACTTTATGGGGCCATTCCATTCCTCTAAAGGAAACAAATACATCCTTGTAGCCATTGACTACTTTTCAAAATGGGTTGAAGCCAAAGCTTTACCCACTAATGACGCAAGGGTGGTTTGAAACTTTTTGAAATCGCTGTTCGCTAGATTCGGTGTGCCTCGTGCCATTATTAGTGATCGCGGGACTCATTTTTGCAATGATCAATTCGCAAGAGTCATGGCTAAGTATGGTGTAAATCATCGTCTTTCCACCGCTTACCACCCACAAACTAATGGCCAGGCTGAAATCTCTAACCGAGGATTAAAGCGAATTCTTGAAAGAACCGTGGGAGAGCATCGTGCCTCATGGGCTGATAAACTTGATGATGATTTGTGGGCTTTTCGTACCGCATACAAGACTCCGATTGGTTGTACACCATATCGTCTCGTGTACGGGAAAGCATGCCACCTCCCCATTGAGTTGGAGCACAAGGCTTACTGGGCCTTGAAGTGGGCTAATTTCGATATCAACAAAGCCGGTGACCTACGCAAGATCCAACTCAATGAGCTGAATGAACTCCGGAATGAGGCTTATGAAAATTCTTTGATCTATAAGGAAAAGACTAAGCTCATTCATGACTCTAAGATTAAAAACCGAGAGTTCCAAGTTGGAGACAAAGTTTTACTCTTTAACTCTCGGTTGAAAATCTTTCCGGGCAAGCTGAAATATCGTTGGTCCGGCCCATTCACCATTGCCCAAATTTTTCCATATGGTACTCTCGAGCTCGCTCAACCTAATGGACCTAATTTTAAGGTGAATGGCCAACGAGTGAAGTTGTACTTTGGTGAGGACATCTCTCATGAGATGATTCCATCCCTCACCACGTTTCCCATGAACTAATTTTGGGTCGAGTCAGGCTCGTGACTCGGTTATAAAAAACAAGCGCTCCTCGGGAGGCAACCCGAGTATCTATCCTTTTCCGTTTTAACCTCCTAATTGTAGGGGGGCCTATATAGGTGTTTGTATTTGTGTGGTGATGTGATTACAGGGATGAATGCACTTTTGGAACCTTTGAAGAACCGTGCTCCCATGTTATCCGAAATCCGGTTCTATCTCTCAACTATCGTGATTCAATTTTCTTCATACTCACATTTGAAATTGATCACGTTAGTCGTCTCTTCCTTAACTTGATTTAACCAACGTGCACAATGTCATAAGTGTAGGGGAGATGATAGGTGTGAAAACACCCATCCTTTTTACCACTTAATTACAATAATAACCGAGCCAAAACGTGTATTTTATGTCATTTATGTCGGAATTATGCGTGGTTTGTGTTTTTGTTGTGATTTAGGACGAAAAAGTGAAAAGTGGAGAAAACACGGCATTCACGGGCTTTTATCGAAGAAAAAGACGAAAGACGAAGTCGAAAGATCAAGAGTGGAAAAAGAACGGAAGTCCAAGACCAATTTTGAAGATTTATCGAAGAAAAAGTCAAAAGACGGAAGTTTACTAAAAGCCGAAGAACTCGAGTCTAATTTACGAAGAAAATTCAAAGACGAGTTTAAAGAAATCCCAAGACAAAATCATTAAGTCCAAGATTAACAAACAATTAAGAAGAAAAGGGCTTAAGTGTGCAAATAAGGAAAAGAGGAAAGAGGGAGGAAGCTTCCTAAGCTCCTCCCTAATCACCCCTATATATAGTTTAGGCTAGCTTCATTTTCATGTTGTTGGGTGGTTTGACAAACCACCACTTCCACCATTTTTATTTCTTGTTAATTACTTTCTTGCTTTTTAATTTCATGTTATGCACTTTTAATTCAAGTAAGTCTTTTAATTTTTGAATCTTTTCTTTTAATCAAGTTCTTATTTTTAATCATCTTCTTCTACCTTTCTTATCTTGCTTATCTTTGATTCATGTTCATCTTTGATCTTATTTTCATCTTAATGCTTATTTGATTTAAAGGTTTCTTAAAAAGTTCATCTTTTTAAAAGTTTGATTTGAAAGTTTGCTTATTTTTAGTTTGATAAGTTGTTATTCATGCTTATTAAGTCAATTTCGATTTAGATTCGTGCAAGTTTTAGTTTGAGCTTATTAACCATAGCTTATTGCTTTTGCTTAATTTTCGGATCAAAAAGTTAGATCGGAAAGGGTAAACCCCTTTCCAATCACGTATTCCAATCACCTTGATTGGAAAAGGGTTTAACATTCCAATCAACATTCCAATCAGCATTCCAATCAACATTCCAATCAACATTCCAATCAACATTCCAATCAGCATTCCAATCAACATTCCAATCAGCATTCCAATCAACATTCCAATCAACATTCCAATCAACATTCCAATCAGCATTCCAATCAACATTCCAATCAACATTCCAATCAACATTCCAATCAGCATTCCAATCAACATTCCAATCAGCATTCCAATCAACATTCCAATCAGCATTCCAATCAACATTCCAATCAACATTCCAATCAGCATTCCAATCAACATTCCAATCAACATTCCAATCAACATTCCAATCAGCATTCCAATCAACATTCCAATCAGCATTCCAATCAACATTCCAATCAGCATTCTAATCAGCATTCCAATCAACATTCCAATCAACATTCCAATCAGCATTCCAATCAACATTCCAATCAACATTCCAATCAGCATTCCAATCAACATTCCAATCAGCATTCCAATCAACATTCCAATCAGCATTCCAATCAACATTCCAATCAGCATTCCAAACAACATTCCAATCAGCATTCCAATCAGCATTCCAATCAACATTCCAATCAACATTCCAATCAACATTCCAATCAGCATTCCAATCAACATTCCAATCAGCATTCCAATCAACATTCCAATCAGCATTCCAATCAGCATTCCTATCAGCATTCCTATCAGCTTCATTATTTGCACTTTCCGATTAGAGTTGATTTTAGTTTTAATTTTACGTCATTTAATTTCACGTCATTTACTTTTAACGTTTTAAATATTGCACCGTTTACGTTTCAACTAGTTTTAGTTTTAATTTCCCGTCCTTTATTATTAAGTCTTGCACATTTATTTTACCAAATCCAAAAATATTTGTTTCACCAAGAACAACTAATCTCACACAATTAACCGGAAATCAATTCGAGAAGATACCGAGAAAACGAACTTTCAACTAGCAAAATCTCTTTATTAAAATGGCGCCACTGCCGGCTCTTTTCGTGAGGATCTACGGTTTTTTGTGAGAGACGCGTTGGCTTTTGGGATCCGTTCACTTGTGAACGTTATTTTTTCGAGTAAAAAATTTTCAAAAAAAAAAAAAAAAAAAAACATTTGAAAAATTTTAAAAAGCATTTCTTTTTCAAAGTTTTGCACCAAAAATATTATTCTTGCTTATCTATCTTTCTCCATGGATTTTTATGTCCATTGCGTCGGGTGTGGGAGACGATTGTACGGGAACGACTATTGTCAATGGTGTACATGTGAGCGGTGCGGAAACGATATCGACAACACACAATTCGGATTTTGTTCCTTGTGCAACTCGACTAATTCATTCTTTTTGAACCCGCATCCTGTTCCCCCGTGCATCGATTGTGGAAGCGATTCTCATTGGCATGTTTCGTGCCCGGTTCGATACCCGTATGGTCACGGGCAAGAACCGGGGTACAATTATGACAATGAAAATAGCTATCCACAAGACGCACCCAGTCTTTTTCCTCACCCGTTTTGCAACAACTATGGGGGTCCTCACGAAAGTTTTCACTGTCCTACGGGGGATCACAATTACTATAATTATACCCCTTCCAGTTTTGACCAACCCCTGCAATACCCAATTGATCATCAGCCTCGTCACGGGATGAGTTACCAAGAACCAATTGACGATCTTGCTACAGCCCTTCAAGAACAAAGAAACGATCTTGCTGCAGCTTTTCAAGAACAAAGCAAAGAGCTTTTACACACGCTGCAAACTTATATGGAGTCATTTTTACAGCAGCGAGATCGGACGAGTACTCATATCCCTGAGCTTATTATTGGCCCTTTAGGTAATGAGGAGAGCGATGACGATATTGAGGTTATTTTCGACGAGGAGGAATTTCTAAAGCAAAGCAAAACTTCTCCCCTTCCTCCTTCATCTATTGCTATCACACCCGAGGAGCCCGTTGGCTCTCTCATAATGGAGGATCAGCATCTTGACATTATCTCGACTATGGAATCGGACAAATCCCTAAAGTCTAGTGTCGAGGAACTTGTCGTCATCCCAAGTGAGCCCGCGGGTGTTCCGGAAAATTTGTGTGATGTGCCGACTTTTGCGGAGCTTACGGACAAGTTTGCTTCGCTAGTCAATGATCACATACTCACAACTCCACATCCGATATTTGATCCTCCCAACGAGAGTTCAACATGTGGTGAGTATGATGATTTCGTCTTCGAGCCAGAGATTGCGGAAATTATCGACCGAGAGCTAGCTCTTTTGCCTCCGCTTCCACCTACAAGCGAGGTCGACTTTTCCAACATCGATGCCGAACTTGATGAGTTGGAACGTCTTATTTTTCATAATAATGACGAACCAACTCACATGCCCAAACATCCTATTCTCGAGGAGTTACCTAATCAACACTCCTCTAATGAGAATTACGTTTACCACATTCGTGAGGATTTAACTTATCAACAATCCCCACAAATGAATGATGGTTTCGTACTTGATCGTGGTCTTCTCAAACGAGTTTCTACACTCCTTCTCTACGGTCATGAGGATAAATGCTTTGACCCGGGAGGTGACATGGACCATTCTATGATTGATACTTCTACGGCTTTGCCAATTGGTCTGCCTCTATTGTCTTTGGAGGATGACAATGTGATTCCCTTACCCACCCCACCTCCCGTCAATCTGGACTTCACTTGCTTTTCTGGTATTGAGAGGACCTTTTTACCATTCAAGACTTATCCTCCTGCCTCTCCCTTATTGATGTCCTTCGGGAACGAGGACAAGGTCTTTGATCCCGGTATTACATACGAGGCTTCCCCATGGACCATTTAATTCGGGGACGAGTCAGGCTCGTGACTCGGTTAATATAAACAAGCGCTTTTTGGGAGGCAACCTAATTATCTATCTATCTTTCCTGTTTTCACCATAAGTGTAGGGGGAGCCCCGTTGGTGTTTCTTGTTCTCTTTCTTATCATGTGCAGGGATTAGAGCTTCAAAGACACACTCTTGATAACTTTTGACGAACCGTGATTCCGTGTTCCCTTCTTCCCGGTTCTATCCTAAACTCTTTTCGATTCACTATTTTATATTTCTCAATATTAAAATAGGAATCTCTTTAGTTGTCTTTTCCTTAACGAGATTTAAACAAAGTGCACAATGTCCTAAGTGTAGGGGAGTTTACTCCCACATGCTTAAACATTGAGGACAATGTTTATATTAAGTGTAGGGGGACTTCTATCGAAGTTAAGTGGTCTTTTCCTTGTATTTGCCCTCATTTTAACCGGAAAATCAATTTTTCGACATTTTTCAAAAATTTTAATCTATTTTGGCCTAGTTGTAGTCTCCTTTATTTTTGTTACTTTCTAGCATTTTAATAAAATGGTTTTAGCAAGTTTAGATATCTTAGATATATTAGGCCCGTTGTGAATGTTGATCCCAAACTTAGATCGATTAGCTTTGTGTATACGAGATTAGATCAAGTACTACACGTAGAGAAACCTTTGCTTATGAATAAAGTAACAAAGTGTTATGCGGAATTAACACTTGATCTAAAACACAATGATGTTAAACAAACTTTCACTTGTATTAGAATAATCTTGTTGATTACAATGAAAGGTTTAACTTGCGAATACTATGAAAACAGATATTAAACATTAACCTAAAAGATCTTCTTTTATAGAACAAGAAGTCTTGTACAATAAGCTACGAATCAACTATTCTAGGTAAAGATAAACATAGAAAATACATTGTCGTTTCTATCCTTACTAGAAGTAATCTAGAATATAATATACGTGTAGCTCACAACTTCCATCAGTGCTTGTCTTCAATCTATCAACGCTTGACTTTATCTTGTCAACGCTTATGCTGTCAGCGCTCACTTTGCTCTTGTCAACGCTTGAGTTGTTCCTGTCAGCGTTCAAGTGTTCTGGCCTAAATTTATTCCCAACAATCCTCCCCTAAACTTGATATCCACTCTTATGATCAAGTTTCTGAATAAACATTAAGAACTTGGAGGAGTCTGACAAACCTTATCATATTGGTAATAAATAAATCTGATCAAATTCTTTGCCACGTCACTTGTATAGTCTATCTCCAACTGGGTGTCCTTCATCTTCTCCAAAACAGCCTTGGATATGAAATACTGAGCATCTACAAGTAAATACTCAGCAAACTTTGTAGAACTCAAATGATATACACCTGCAGCTGAATATAACCTCCATTGAAGACCACTGAGATCATCTTCAAGATCCTTCCATATTTCAGGATCTTCTTCATTTGTCCCACACATTCTTTTGAATGTGGTCCAAAGTTTTATTCCATTGGCTGAAGTTGGTGCTTCAGCCTCATACTTGGTCTCCAACAACCTCCAAAGGTCTACCAAGTCTTCTCTGTCACAACTTGCAAATAAAGATATGAGAGTGGTAAAAGTATGTACCTCCTTTCCAAATCTTCCAATTTTCCAGAATCCACATTCATCTTCCTCATAACTTACAATTGGATTCCTGGAATCTAGTGGTAACACATGAACCATATCTGAAGCTTCTAATGGGGAGAGCTTGAGGCTCTTTCTAATGATTGCTTCACTTGGATACAGTTGAGACATATCTTTTGGAAACTCAAGAACAAATCCCTTCTTCACTGGTCTAGGGACTATCATAGCTTTCTTGATTGCCATCTCTTCTGCAAGTTGCTCCTTTCTTTCATCTGAAAGAAGTCTGAAAGTGTTCTCTTCCTGCACTTTCACCCAAATAGGATAAGCCCTATGTTCCAACTCATCAAATGTCAAAGCCTTCAGCTTCTGATGTGTCCATCCAACTCCATGACATTTGAGCAACATAAAATAGAGCTTCCTTCTATCCCTTTTCAATTCAGAGAGAATGTTGCTTGCCCTGTACTTCAACATCACCTTACAATCCTGCTGAACTCTAAGAAGAATTTCCAAACCCCATATCTGATCAGAAATGGTCAAATCTGGATTATCCATGCAGCTTTCTTCCCAAGAATTGTACATCTGAACTACCTCTGGCATATCAAAATCAATTTGCAACTTCAAATCTCTCAGCCTTTCCCTAGCAAGCTCATCACCATACTTAAGTCTTTCTGGTTCAACAATCATCACACTTGAGTCTGAGCTGCCACCATCACTTTCTTCCTCAGAAGTCACAACAAATGGTGACTTTTCCTTCTCACCTTGTTCCATCATTTGCTCAGCCAATCTTCTATCAAATTCAACCTGAGCAGCATTCTTTGGAACATTTTCTTCTACCAACTTACCCTTACCCTTATCTGTTGGTTCAATTGTTGGTAAGGTAGATGATAATACCTGAGTAGGAACATCTTTGATGATAGATGATGACTGGAATACATCACCTCCATATGCAGATCTGTCAACGCCCAAATTTCCTCTATCAGCGCCCAAAATACTTCTGTCAGCGTCCAAACTTGTCTTATCAACGCTTAAATATTTTCCCTCAGCGCCTTGTGTAACCTCTCTCAGCATATCTGTAAATGATAAATTTAAATTTGTTGGAGAGATTAAGGACGTATCAAAACCTTTTTGTTCCTTCAAACTAGTAAGAGCTTCAGCAATATCCAATGATTGACCATCTTGACTGCTCTTATCACTCAGATTTCTTGCTTCCTCCCCTTTGGAAGACTCCTCCATACCTCCCCTTGAATGAGCACTCTCCAAAACAACAATCCTCTCCCTCAATTCTTTGAGTTCAAGGCCTTGGTTACTGACAATTTGTACTAAGTCTGCATTTTGCTTTTGCAAGCTAATGCAGACAGCCGTCAATTCTAAAAGCGTCATTGGTTCCAGTCTGCCCTCTTCCAAAATGGGAATTTGACCTCCCAAGTTAGGTTCATTGGGCATGGATGAGGACTTAATGATGGTGGGACTGTCTTGGCCAGCTGCTAAGCCAGAACCAATAGTCCCAGCCTCATCCAGGTCACCAACCACACTTGTGGTGGTGGTTCTCTCTGCTTCATGGCTAGGACCACCAGAGGAGAACACTCCAGCAGTCCTTTGGCGTTTAATCAACCTATATTCTGGTGGTGTGGAAGATGGTGTAGAAGATGGTGTAGATGTAGGTTGGTTAAGGGGTGTTTGGGATTGTGATGGTTGGATGTCAACGTTGGAAATAGGCATATCAACGCCCACATTAGATGTGTCAGCGTCAAAGGGATTTTGGTCTATTTGCATTTGGTCAGGTGAGGGTAAAGGTTCAGGGATAGGCTCAAGTTGTGGTTGAGGGTCAATATGAGGTTGGGGGTCTGGTTGGGGTTGTGCTGCTGCAATAACAGCAAGCATGGCTGGGGTTAATGGTAGGTCTCTAAGAGGTGGTGAATTCATCTTGGTGAAAATAGCCTTCTTTTGTTCAGGGATCTTATAAAAGTCATTGTGATCCCTTGAACAATATCTTTGAGCATCAAAAACCATTTGCAGAAAATGGGGATAAGCTAAAGTCATTTTTGTCCCCTTGTTTTTACACATTCCTTCAAAAATCATTTTAGACCAATTATAATTTTGCCCTGTTGCAATACACACAATAGCAGATGCAATAGATCTATTGATCTCATTATGTGCAGTACATTTGGGACTCAAACACTGAAGGAGAATGTGAATTAGATACTTCCAGGCTGGGGGAAATTCCTGCTTATGGTACTTATTAAGAGTACCTTCATCAGGAATAGGGTATCCCAAAGCCCTTAGCCCTTGTTCTATTTCAGATATGGGAAGCATGGTTATACCATCAGCATCATTAAGATGCAAGGCCTGGCGTACCAAGGCCTCAGTAACCACCCAAGGTCTCCCATGGACAATAGAATTCAATGTTGTCACTCCATTAACTGTTGAGGAACTGACAGTGTTCCAAAACTGTTTAATGTGTGTGACTGGAATGAGTGGGGCATGAGAAAGAGCATACCTTAAAGGGGATGCATTCAAATACTCCACCATCTGAGTGTATTGAGGGAACAAAGTATTATCAGCAACAAGATAAGCAATCATGTTGTGTTGAGACTTGAACCCCAAATCCAATTCTGCTGAGTTAAATCTTGGTGCCATTGATGAAAGCTGTTAATTTGATGTATAAAAGATGAAGGTTGATAAGAGAAAAGAGTTAGACAAGAATTATAGATACCCTGTTTAAAATAGGAGCCAAATTTATAGGAGTGGATGAATGCACGTGATTGGCCCAAAAATAGGCAAAGATTTTCAAAAATCAATCATGAAAATATTGAAAAAGTTTATAAGTTATCTCATGCATTAAATGAAAGTAACAACTCTTAAAATTACGGCTTGAAAATATGTCAAAAAGTTACAACTGGGTAGGTCCCATTGTTTGTCAACGGTCAAATATAACCCATCAACGCCCAACGGCTATAATCCTGTCAACGTTCGCCTAAAGCCATGTCAGCGTCCAATTTGGTCACAACAACGCTTGGAAAAATCTTGTCAGCGTCCAAAAATAAAATTGTTTTAAAAAGTGAAAAATGACCTTAACAAGTAATTTATCCTAGAGAAGATAACCAAAAGCTGATAATTATCATAGGGCGGCAAGCACTGTCCAGTTATGCACACTTGCATAAGCAAGATAGACATAACAGTCCTCTAGTGTCCCTTGCTAACCAAAATTCTTAACAACCAAGTTACCTCATAAAATCCTTGTTACTCCCAGGTAAAACCCATATCAAAAGGATTCCCAAGCCTCCCATCAGACCATAACCAATTCTAAGTCAAAAATGTCTTGGCAGCATGCAAAGTTGATATACTATGCATGCTACAGTGCCTCATGGTTTAGTAAAACTAACCCATACTCACCTGTGGACACAATCTAGAATTGTGATGAGAGTATTCTAAGAATACCCAAGAGTCCTAAAGGTTCCTTAAACCTCCCCTTAAACTATGATACATGAGTTCTCAAAATATATATGAACATTAAAAATTTATGTCAAGATAGGAATATAAATATTCCAACCATCATCCATAAACAAAACATGTTCAAATAGCTCTTCAAAGTTCCATAAGCAACTCTGTATCCAATGGCATAAAGCTACCATTACCTGCACATTTAGATGAAAAACCACAAAACTAACATTTGTTGCTAACAGCGTCCCGACAACACTTAACAGCGTTGAAGAAACCCTTGTCAGCGTTAGACCATAATATCTCCAACAACGGCAAAATAACACTTGACAGCGTTGTATTTACCTTTGTCAGTGTTAGAAAAAGAATGTGGAAAATCTAAATCATCACAAAGACCAATAACAATGCATTATCCTGTACATACTTTTACAAAAATTGTTCCAAAACACATATTAAGTGAGATTAACCATTCCAATATTTGTTACCAAATATTGAAATCTTCCAGCATCAAAAGGTTTAGTTAATAAATCAGCTACATTATCTTCAGTATCTACCCTATCTGGTTGTATTAAACCTTTCTCAAAGCAATCTCTTATAAAATGATGTCTAATTTCTATGTGTTTGGTTTTAGAATGATGTACAGGATTTTTAATAATGCATAAAGTACTGTTATTGTCTACAAAAATCTTGGTATGCATAAAATTATACCCATAATCCAACAGCTGGTTCTGAATCCATAAGACTTGTCCACAACAAGCAGCTGCAGCCACATATTCTGCTTCAGTTGTAGAGTTTGCCACCACTGTTTGTTTCTTGCATTGCCAAGATATTAATCTGCTCCCAAGAAATTGGCATCCACCAGTTGTGGATTTCCTATCAAACTTGTCACCTCCATAATCACTGTCTGAATAAGCAATAAGGTCCAATGGAGAATCCTTTGGGTACCATAATCCAAGATCTGGATAACATCTCAAGTACCTAAAAATTCTCTTCACAGCAAAAAGGTGACATTCTTTGGGAGTCACTTGATGGCGTGCACATGCACACACAGCAAACATGATGTCAGGTCTTGAGGCTGTAAGATACATCAATGAACCAATCATTGATCTATAGTGCCTAACATCCACATCCTTTCCAGCTCCAAGTTTTCCCCAGGGATGTTGTCTGTCCATAGGAGTAGAAGCCTCCTTCTCATGTGGAGAAAAACCATATTTCTTCAAGATTTCAGCTACATACTTGTCCTGGGAGATGAAGATACCATCTTCTTTCTGCTGAACTTGTAAACCTAGAAAGAAGTTCATCTCACCCATTGCACTCATCTTGAATTTATCTGTCATGAGCTTGGAAAAATCCTCACTCATTTTTGGATCAGTAGACCCAAAAATGATGTCATCAACATAGACCTGCACAAGCAACACATGTTTTCCTTTCTTCTTTGTAAACAGTGTCTGATCTATGGTGCCCCTCTTGAAACCATTTTCCACCAAATAGGTGGACAATGTACCATACCATGCTCTTGGGGCTTGATGAAGGCCATACATTGCCTTCTTTACTCTATAAACCTTGTCTGGATTCTCAGGATCTTCAAAACCAGGAGGCTGCATTACATAAACCTCCTCAACAATTGTGCCATAGAGGAAAGCACTCTTCACATCCATTTGATAAACAGTAAAATTCATGCAAGAAGCATAAGCTAAGAAAATTCTGATAGCTTCAATTCTTGCAACTGGAGCAAAGACTTCTTCATAATCTATGCCTTCCTCTTGTGTATAACCCTGAGCTACCAAACGTGCCTTGTTTCTGACCACAATGCCTCTTTCATCTTTCTTGTTCCTTAGAACCCATCTTGTCCCAATTGGTCTCACATACCTAGGACAATCAACCAGCTCCCAAACATCCTGTATAGCAAATTGGTGAAGCTCATCCTGCATTGCTTCCACCCAACTTGGTTCTTTGAGAGCATCAAAAATCTTCTTGGGTTCTTCCTGTGACAGAAAACAGGCAAACAAACATGCTTGTACAAGAGGGGTATCAACCTTCTTGTGTATATTGGCAATAAATCCACCAAGACCTTGATGGGATCTTCTTGTCTGAACTGGAGCCATAACATCACCAATGATTTGAGATGTGGGGTGATCTTTAGCTGTGGAAGTGAGAACTCCTCCTTCAATAAGTCTGGTGTCCTCAATTTCACGCTCCATGTTGCCAATATCTTCTTCAGTTTCTTCTTCATCAACAGGAATCTCTTCATGGATATTGGAAGGTCCACCCTGTTCAAAATGAGAAGAGAAAAGCTGTGTAAAGGTGTCTCCAAAGTCTGATCCTTGTGTGTCAGCGTTTGGGCTAACAACGCCTGAACTGGTGTTGTCAGCGTTGGATCCATCAGCGTCTGAATTGGTCGTGTCAGCGCTTGATTTCCCTTTGTCAGCGCTTGAAGAATCATGCATGTTTGTAGTTGGTGGTATTTGAACACCACCATTATCTTTCCTTGCAGCAGTAGCAGCAGTAGCAGCAGCATAATACTCATCTGTCCATATAGGAAGTGTAACAAATTCTTGTATGGGAGATGATACAACTGCTGGTGGTCCATCCTCCTTAGCAACCTGTATACCTGAAACATTACCAATTCTCTTTTCCAAAACACTTGAAGTTACCTTCACAATGTCTGGATCAGTAACAGGCATATAATTTAAAGCTCTAGACAAAGGTTCTAAGTCAAACAACCAATTTGGACCACTCTCAGGATCACTAGGTTTACTTTCTAAAAACCTAACATGTACCTTTTCAAGTATACGTTTTTCCTTTTTAATGTAAACCCTATATCCTTTACTCTGCACTGAGTAACCCATGAAGTAGCCTTCATCACCTTTTGAATCAAATTTACCTAGGGCCTCACTAGTTTCTAACACAACTACATGACAACCAAAAGGCTTCAGAAAACCAATATTTGGCTTCCTTCCCCAAAGTAATTCATAAGGTGTCTTATTATGTATCTTGTTGACCAATGCCCTATTTTGAACATAACAAGCTGTGTTAACAGCTTCAGCCCAAAAAGCTATAGGAAAGTGGGCATCAGCCAACATGGTTCTGGCTGCTTCAATAAGGGTCCTATTCTTCCTCTCAGCAACTCCATTTTGCTGAGGAGTTCTAGCTACGCTGAACTGCCTAGTAATCCCTTTCTTGGCACAAAAATCATCTAATAACTGATTTCTAAACTCACCCCCATTGTCACTTCTAATAATTTTGACCTCATTACCATTTTTCTTTTCAATCTGGGTAATAAAATTAATCAGACTTAGGGCAGTTTCACTTTTCTTGGCTAAAAAGAAAGTCCATGTGAACCTGGAGTAATCATCAGTAATGACAAAACAATATGATTTACCCTTCAAACTTTCTATATTAGTTGGACCAAAGAGGTCCATATGCAATAAGTGAAGGGGTTTAGAACTAGAGTGCACATGTTTAGACCTGAATGAGACCTTGTGCTGCTTGCCCTTAAGGCATGCAACACAAGAGTGGTCATTGTGGAAAGCCTTTTCAGGCAAACCATCAACTAAACCAAGCCTCACAAGCCTATTAATATTCTTAAAGTTTATGTGCCCTAGTCTCCTGTGCCAAAGATTACTTTCATCAACTGAGGCCTTAGCATACAGACATGACATTTTATTATTTACCTTAATTCCATTAAGATTCACATTATATATGTCTTTATGCCTTGGTGTTCTAAAATCTATGTATTTCTCATCAGGGAGCTTATAATCTTTGCTTAACACCAAGCACTCAGTATCTGTGAAAAGAACCTTATTTTTGTTATCACACACTTGTGATACACTAAACAAATTATAATCCAGGTATTTCACCAAGAAGACATTATCAAACCTTAGATTGTTGGTGACAAGGGTTCCTTTTCCTGTGATTGTGCCATAGCCACCCCCAAAGTATACCTTATCACCATCTTGAATAGGAGAGAAATTGGTCAGATAGTCTTCCTTTCCAGTCATGTGCCTTGAGCATCCACTATCCCAGTATCCATAGTCATTGATCTTCTTCTGAATGCCCTGCACATAAAGAAAACACATTAGTTTTCTTTGGGAACCCAAGCCTTGGAAGACTTGGATTCATTTGGTTGTTCAACAAGAACAGACTTGGTTCTCATAACAACCCCATTTTCATCCCTGTTTGAATGAAATTCCCAGTTAACCCCAATTGGTGTTGACAATGCCTTTGAAATATAATGAAACCTGTTGCATGTCATAGAAATACCAGTATTATTAGGGTTCTGGTCTTGTTTTGGTCTCCATGTTAAGCTAGTAGAAGCTTTAGACCTATTTCCCTGTGGCTGCAAATACCTAGGTTTGTCAGCGCTGAAATTTCTCTTGTCAGCGCCCCGATTGCTCTTATCAGCGTTGAACCTAGGGTTTGCTACAGGAATCCATAGCCTATTTGACCAAGTATTTGACTTTTGAAAAGGTCTTAGGCCTTGTGTGTTAGACCCTCTAGAAAAGAATGGGGCTGGTCTAACAATTTGTGAACTTTTGTTCACAAAGGTATTGGGTCTGACAGTGTTTGACCTATGTTGACTTTTGTCAGCGCTGACATGGTTCCTGTCAGCGTTGACATTGGAAGCGTTGACACATTTGTAGGCCAAATGTGAGAAGCTCCCACATGTGTAACAAGCTTTTCTAGACATAGTCTTAGGTCTAGAAGCAAAGAAGCCTGTTCCATGGTTACTAACTTGGCTTTTTGGTGACCTAGAATTTCTATACATCTCTGCATATTTAACACTAGGTTTTCTAACATTTTGTGAGCCAAGGTCAACAGGTTTGCCAGTGGTAGGGTGTGTGATCTTAATAGGTTTAGGATCATCAATTGGTTTTGTGATTGGTGTGGGCTCATTTGGACTTTCACACAATAACCCTCCCTTAACAAACAAAGTGTGGTTAGCTTTCTTCCACTCTTCTAGGTCAGTCAGCTTTTGCTGATATTCCTCAACTGGGGAAGTCACTCTAGGTGGAGGAATAAACTCCTCCTCTTGGCATTCTGGCAAGCCAGTCCAAGATAAGTCCTTTGATTGGACACCATAGAAATCCCCAGCTGGTGGTGGAACAACAGTATAGTTATTCATCCCAATCCCACTCATATCCTTAGAGTCTCTTTGTTTACTAACACACTCTCCTAGGGTTTGTATGGCCTTATCAAATCTCTGGATTTTAAGACTCACATTATCTTTGTTTTTGTTAGCCTCCTCTAACTGAGCTATCAAATCAAGATTAACCTTATTTACTATATCTTGAACATCCTTACTCTGATGTAACTCATGTTTTAAGATATTTATTTGATCCTTTAAATCAAACTCCATTTTCTTATACTCAGATACTGTCTTTTCTGTTTGGGTAAGAGCAACTTGATAGTTAGATACTTTGCACCTAAGAGTACTTGCTTCATCTAATAACTTAACTATCTCTTGTTTTAATTTTTCAGTATTTAAACGACAACCCTTAGAACAGAAAGCATCATCATATACCTCATTATCTGATGAAGAGGAGGAGTGTGCCATGAGAGCATATTCAGCATGCTCTTCTTTAACTTCAGCCACCAAAGCTCTGTCCTCTTCCTCATTCTTAGCCATCCAGCTCCAATCCCATTCTCCAACACCATCAATTTGTTGAACAGCAACCATGGCCTTGGGATCTGGGTTCTTAATCATTTGGCTAGAAGGCTTCCCAGCATCAGATCTCCTTGGAGATCTACATTCCCTCATAAAGTGCCCCATCCTATGACAGTTGTAGCACTCCACCTTGGACTTGTCAAATCCAGCAACATCCTTAGCATTAAAGGTCATCTTCTTCTTGAATCTTTTATTGAACCTGTTTGCTCTTAAACTTACAAGAGCCATAGTCCACTTTATATCCATCTCTTCCAATTGTTCATCACTTATCTGCTCAAGATCTTCATAAGTGATCCTTGAATCACTAGGCAAAGAAGCAATGAAGGCACACACAGTATCAAGATCAAAACCAGCAGGTTTAATTCTATCAGCGCCATGATTGTGTGTGTCAGCGCTTGAGTACAAAGCGTTGACAGGATATGATCCAGCGCTGACAGATTGACATCCAGCACTGACACCTTGAGATCCAGATGCTGAATGTCCATAGAAGTTCATGGAATCAAATTGGCCTTCACTTTGTGAAAAGAAGGCCATGTTGCTGCTGGAAGATTTGTTATCACTTTCCAATTGCCATTCATTCTCCAATAGTCTTAACTTGTTGAAGATGTCATCAAAACTGGAAGTCTTGTGGGTGTTATTGACAAGAATAGATCTTGTCTCAATCTTCCATACATCACCAAGGCTTTTGAGAAAAGTAGCATTCAATTCAGGATCATCAATCTGTTTTCCCATGAAGGAAAGTTGACTTGTGATATCAAGAAGTCTACTTCTCACACTGCTGAGATTCTCATTAGGTTGAGCTTTAAAGACAGCATACTCATGCAAGAGTTGCTTCTTCTTTTCTTCTTTTGTGTCAGCATTGCCACCATGTGCTACTTCAAGAGCTTCCCAAAGCTCTTTTGCAGACTCAAATCGTTTGTACTTGTGCTGATTCTCATGACCTAGGGCATGTTTCAAGATGTTTAGGATTTTCATGTCCACCCTCTTCTTGGCTATATCTTCAACAGCAACAGCTCTCCCATCTTCAGGTTTTTCCACCTTATCAGATTCAGGACAATTAGGAACAGCTGTCCTTGTAGCAATAGCAGCAGTAATCTTTGCTGCTTTATCGAATGTGTTCCCATATTCGATAATTTCCCAAAGAGTGTAGTCATGAATAGCTATGTATTGCTCAAAATTGGATTTCCAAAGCTCAAAGTTCCTGGCATCAAACATGGGAATTTTGATACTAGGGTTTGAGAAGTTGTTTTGCAGCAAAGCAGGAGGTTGATTTGTTCCAGACATGGTGTTTTTAGGGTTTTGAGAATTTAGGGTTTTTAGGGTTTGGTGTTTTAGGGTTCTGCGTTACTTAAAGATCAAAAGTTTCTCAACAAGCTCTGATACCACTTGTTGATCCCAAACTTAGATCGATTAGCTTTGTGTATACGAGATTAGATCAAGTACTACACGTAGAGAAACCTTTGCTTATGAATAAAGTAACAAAGTGTTATGCGGAATTAACACTTGATCTAAAACACAATGATGTTAAACAAACTTTCACTTGTATTAGAATAATCTTGTTGATTACAATGAAAGGTTTAACTTGCGAATACTATGAAAACAGATATTAAACATTAACCTAAAAGATCTTCTTTTATAGAACAAGAAGTCTTGTACAATAAGCTACGAATCAACTATTCTAGGTAAAGATAAACATAGAAAATACATTGTCGTTTCTATCCTTACTAGAAGTAATCTAGAATATAATATACGTGTAGCTCACAACTTCCATCAGTGCTTGTCTTCAATCTATCAACGCTTGACTTTATCTTGTCAACGCTTATGCTGTCAGCGCTCACTTTGCTCTTGTCAACGCTTGAGTTGTTCCTGTCAGCGTTCAAGTGTTCTGGCCTAAATTTATTCCCAACAGTGAATATTTTGACTCAACCCGAGTTTACTTATCCAAGTTCACTCTAGCTAGTATCCTTAACCATGTAGACCTTAATTGGTTTATTAGGCTAAGCATCCACGAGTATCATTCCTTGAGATTTTAAATTGTGGAGAACGAGAAATGATAGAGTTGGTTACAAGTTTGGTATTCTCTCATTAACTTATGTGAGTTAATTATGATCTTTTTCTCCCATCACTTGCTAATAAATTATCTGCAATAAGTAAGGTCGTACGATTTGAAAAGTTACTTAGCTTCTAGCCCAAGATCATTTAAAAGTTGCTCGGTAATGATAAGAGTTCATAGCCAAGGCATAACTTATGAAGCGGGGCGCGAAGATTGGCGAGTCCGAAAAGGCCCTAACAAGGCATGAGGATTCCATTTTATTGCTGAAGATCCAAAGTGATGTGAAAAGCATTATTCCCAAAATCAATATGAAGGATCAAGACTCACGACGAAAAGCAATCAACTCCCATAAAGATCATGGAGAAGTCTATCCGAAAAGACCCTAACAAGGTATGAGGATAAATAGATCCAAGTCCGAAAAGGAGGCGGATCGTTGTATCTCAAAATCCCAATTAGAGATTGAAGAAATAATCATGAAGTCGTGGTCAACAAAGCTGGAGTACCCCTCAAAAGTCTCCAAGTGAAGAAACTCTATAACGAAGAGAAGACCATTATCTCAAAAACGTCTCTCGAAGATATGAAGTATGAAGTACATGCCAAATATCGGCCCGAGAAAGGTCTCAAATCGTGAACCAAGTTATGCCAAGATATGAACTTTTTGATATCCCGAGAAGCAGTTTTAAGAGATTTTGTCCTTTAGCTAACTATTGATCAAATCGTCCTACTTTGCTTTCAGCCTAAATAAATTATCGAAATAAGTCAACAATGCATCCTCGTGATCATTCAAGACATCAATAAAATATAAGAGATACTCGTAGGAATAAGGGAGTTTAAGTGATTAATTGAACCACATGAGTAAATGTTTGTTATGCTAACTTGTGCTAACAATGATCTTGTTTTTAAGCTTGGCATGGGGAACGTGAAACTTGAGAGTGATGAACATTCATGACACACAATCCCTAATGTAAGTCTTAGATTTCTTTACAAGTTTCTTCCTTGTTGCATCTTGTTGTTTTCTCTTTTTGATTTTCCTTAGTTGTTTAATAAAGGCCAAGGTAGGTTGATTATAATGGAAAATGTAAAACGTGATTTGTAACTAATGCATTGCATGAGGACATTGCAATGGTTAAGTGTAGGGGATTTGATAGGTGTGAAAACACCCATCCTTTTTACCACTTAATTACAATAATAACCGAGCCAAAACGTGTATTTTATGTCATTTATGTCGGAATTATGCGTGGTTTGTGTTTTTGTTGTGATTTAGGACGAAAAAGTGAAAAGTGGAGAAAACACGGCATTCACGGGCTTTTATCGAAGAAAAAGACGAAAGACGAAGTCGAAAGATCAAGAATGGAAAAAGAACGGAAGTCCAAGACCAATTCTGAAGATTTATCGAAGAAAAAGTCAAAAGACGGAAGTTTACTAAAAGCCGAAGAACTCGAGTCTAATTTACGAAGAAAATTCAAAGACGAGTTTAAAGAAATCCCAAGACAAAATCATTAAGTCCAAGATTAACAAACAATTAAGAAGAAAAGGGCTTAAGTGTGCAAATAAGGAAAAGAGGAAAGAGGGAGGAAGCTTCCTAAGCTCCTCCCTAATCACCCCTATATATAGTTTAGGCTAGCTTCATTTTCATGTTGTTGGGTGGTTTGACAAACCACCACTTCCACCATTTTTATTTCTTGTTAATTACTTTCTTGCTTTTTAATTTCATGTTATGCACTTTTAATTCAAGTAAGTCTTTTAATTTTTGAATCTTTTCTTTTAATCAAGTTCTTATTTTTAATCATCTTCTTCTACCTTTCTTATCTTGCTTATCTTTGATTAATGTTCATCTTTGATCTTATTTTCATCTTAATGCTTATTTGATTTAAAGGTTTCTTAAAAAGTTCATCTTTTTAAAAGTTTGATTTGAAAGTTTGCTTATTTTTAGTTTGATAAGTTGTTATTCATGCTTATTAAGTCAATTTCGATTTAGATTCGTGCAAGTTTTAGTTTGAGCTTATTAACCATAGCTTATTGCTTTTGCTTAATTTTCGGATCAAAAAGTTAGATCGGAAAGGGTAAACCCCTTTCCAATCACGTATTCCAATCACCTTGATTGGAAAAGGGTTTAACATTCCAATCAACATTCCAATCAGCATTCCAATCAACATTCCAATCAACATTCCAATCAACATTCCAATCAGCATTCCAATCAACATTCCAATCAGCATTCCAATCAACATTCCAATCAACATTCCAATCAACATTTCAATCAGCATTCCAATCAACATTCCAATCAACATTCCAATCAACATTCCAATCAGCATTCCAATCAACATTCCAATCAGCATTCCAATCAACATTCCAATCAGCATTCCAATCAACATTCCAATCAACATTCCAATCAGCATTCCAATCAACATTCCAATCAACATTCCAATCAACATTCCAATCAGAATTCCAATCAACATTCCAATCAGCATTCCAATCAACATTCCAATCAGCATTCTAATCAGCATTCCAATCAACATTCCAATCAACATTCCAATCAGCATTCCAATCAACATTCCAATCAACATTCCAATCAGCATTCCAATCAACATTCCAATCAGCATTCCAATCAACATTCCAATCAGCATTCCAATCAACATTCCAATCAGCATTCCAATCAACATTCCAATCAACATTCCAATCAGCATTCCAATCAACATTCCAATCAGCATTCCAATCAACATTCCAATCAGCATTCCAATCAACATTCCAATCAGCATTCCAATTAACATTCCAATCAGCATTCCAATCAGCATTCCTATCAGCATTCCTATCAGCTTCATTATTTGCACTTTCCGATTAGAGTTGATTTTAGTTTTAATTTTACGTCATTTAATTTCACGTCATTTACTTTTAACGTTTTAAATATTGCACCGTTTACGTTTCAACTAGTTTTAGTTTTAATTTCCCGTCCTTTATTATTAAGTCTTGCACATTTATTTTACCAAATCCAAAAATATTTGTTTCACCAAGAACAACTAATCTCACACAATTAACCGGAAATCAATTCGAGAAGATACCGAGAAAACGAACTTTCAACTAGCAAAATCTCTTTATTAGGAGACTTTTCCCACATGCTTAAACATTGAGGACAATGTTTATATTAAGTGTAGGGGGGACTTCTATCGAAGTTTTAAGTGGACTTTTCCATGAAAATGCCTTCATTTAACCGGAAAATCATCTTTTTCAGCATTTTTCATATTTTTAATTGACTTTGGCCATTTAGTCGTAATTTTTCAATTTTTATCGTTGTTTTCATATGTATATATCCCGCAATAAAGTCAAAAATATTAATAAAGTGGTGTAGCTAGTTTTGAAATCTTTGACATATTAGGCCCGTTGCGATTATTTTTACTCAACCCGAATAGACTTATCCAAGTCTATTCTAGCTAGTATCCTTAACCATGTAGACCTTAATTGGTTTATTAGGCTAAGCATCCACGAGTCTCATTACTTGAGATTTTAAATTGTGGAGAACGAGAAATGATAGAGTCAATTATAAGTCGGTATTCTTGCACAAGCACACTTGGTGTGATTATCTGCCTATTCTCCCATCACTTGCTAATAATTTATCTGCAATAAGTAAGGTCGTACGATTTGAAAGGTTACTTAGCTTCTAGCCCAAGATCGTTTAAAATTTGCTCGGTAATGATAAGAGTTCATAGCCAAGGCATAACTTATGAAGCAGGGCGCGAAGATTGGTGAGTCCGAAAAGACCCTAACAAGGCATGAGGATTCCAGTTTATTGCTGAAGATCCAAAGTGATGTGAAAAGCATTATTCCCAAAATCAATATGAAGGATCAAGACTCACGACGAAAAGCAATCAACTCCCATAAAGATCATGGAGAAGTCTATCCGAAAAGACCCTAACAAGGTATGAGGATAAATAGATCCAAGTCCGAAAAGGAGGCGGATCGTTGTATCTCAAAATCCCAATTAGTGATTGAAGAAATAATCATGAAGTCGTGGTCAACAAAGTTGGAGTACCCCTCAAAAGTCTCCAAGTGAAGAAACTCTATTAACGAAGAGAAGACCATTATCTCAAGAACGTCTCTCGAAGATATGAAGTATGAAGTACATGCCAAATATCGGCCCGAGAAAGGTCTCAAATCGTGAAGCGAGTTATGCCAAGATATGAACTTTTTGATATCCCGAGAAGCAGTTTTAAGAGATTTTGTCCTTTAGCTAACTATTGATTAAATCGTCCTACTTTGCTTTCAGCCTAAATAAACTATCGCAATAAGTCCAAAAGTGCATCTTCATGATCATTCTAAGACAAAAATAAAATATAAGAGATACACCTAGGAATAAGGGAGTTTAAGCATATAATTAAGCCATGTGTGTAAGTGTTTGTTTTACTGACTTATAATAACAATGATCTCGTTTTTAAGCTTAGTTTGGGGAACGTGAAACTTGAGGGTGATAAATCTTCGCAGCACCAAAGCCCTAATGTAAGTCCTTGATCTCTTTGCAAGTTATTTCCATGTAGCTATTTTCTAGTGAAAATGGTTTTCTATCCTTTTGTTTACTTTAAAGTTTTAATTTCTCTTAGTACTTTAATTTTTGTTTAGTAGTATTTTAATAAGGCCAAGGTTGATTGATTATGAGAAAAGTGTAAAATTGCTTTATCACTAAGCATTGCATGAGGGCATGGCAATGGTTAAGTGTAGGGGATTTGATAGGTGTGTAAACACCCATCCTTTTACCACTTATTTCTTACTAAAACAAGACCAAAACACGTATTTAATATCATTTGTTTGGAATTATGCGTGGTTTTTGTGTTTATTGTGTTTTCAGAGTCAACTGGATGAATATTGAAGAAAACATGGGATTGCACGGGTTTTATCGAAGAAAAAGACTCAAGACGAAGTCTATTGTCCAAGAGATGCAAAAGATTTGAAGTCATTGTGCCTATTTGAAGATTTATCGAAGAAAATGGCCAAAGATGGAAGATTCATATATGTCGAAGAACTCGAGTCTATTAAACAAAAGATTATAAGACGAGTTGGAATTATTCACTGACACTTCTCAAAATCCAAAGTCAGAAACGTTTATTTAGAGAAACGTAAAGACTAAAGATGAAAGAAGAAGAGAAGCCCATGTACAAGCCCATTTACAAGCCCACAAGCAACACCTATAAATAGGCCTTCTCCTTACAATTTAGGGAGGTTAGCTAGTTTTAGTTTTTCATTCTTCTTTCTAGTTTTAGAGAGAGAAAGTTCCCAACTTTCTCTCACAAAATTTTTCATCTTTTCTTTCTTTTAATTTTGCAAAGTTAAACTTTGTGTATTTGAATTTCCATTAATCAAGTTAAAGTTTAAGCTTTGTATTCTTAAATCTCCTTCTACATTTCTTGATCTTGCTTAATTTTTGATCCGAACACTTAATCTTGATCTGAATCCTTCATGATCCGTGATTGAAGTTGAGGTTGTATGATAAGAAAGTTCATTTCTTGTTCTTACAAAAGCTCGTACACGTTTAAGCCATAGGCTCTCTATGCTTGTTGGCTTATTTCAAGTTCTAGCTTATTGATTTTTGGATTTATTAAAAGTTTTAGTCAATTTAAAGTTCCTTTCATAAAGTGTTTGATTTTATGTTTTGAAAAGTTGTCAAATTTAATCTTTTTAGGTTGTTTAACATTCGGATAAGATAGCTTATTATACATGCTTATTGAGTTTTAAGCTGGTCACCAAATTCGGATAAGTATTGCTTCCATCGCAATCTTGGGGATTCTACACATTCTGACGGATCACTTGTTTTGATCGCAATAACCCACTAGGGTTTTACTTTGCGATCGGTTGACATTTTCCCCTTATTCCGATCTGGATTGCGGTCGCTTATTGCGATCGCATATTCCGACGGGATTTAAGGTTACCTTAAGTCGAAACGCTGCCAAAATTTTGTTTACTATATTCCGATAGAACAACATTGCGACAGAGGTATTTGGATTGGATTATTCCGATCTGATACATTCTGATCTAGGACATTCCGATTGTGATCATTGCGATAGACCATATTCCGACAGGGTTGTATTTGTCATTCCGATGGGTATTCAGCTTAATATTCCGATGGTCCTACACATGGATTATTCCGATGGTTTGTTTTAGTTATATTCTGATGCTTATGACTTTGATGCATTCCGATAGAAATGATTTGCAATATTCCGATAGAACATGTTTTTAAGTTTTAATGTTTTACATAAAGTTCTTTCTAAATAGCTTTTAGTTTAATATTTAAAACGCTTTAATTCCGCTCAGCGAATTTTCATTACTTGCATTTAGTTTACAAAGTTGAAAACCAAAACCAACCCCTTTTAGTAACCAAGAACAACTATTCCACCTTGAGTTGTGATCAATTCGAGAAGATTTCGAGAAAATAAATCTGAACCATAACAAATATCTAGTATCAACTACTATTTCTAGCTATGGAATGTCCTTGGGAAGATTCCTCCGGTTCTGGAAGAATCATAGACTTAACCTATCCTACCATCCTTATGTCACCACAATCTTCATCGTCGTGAAATAGATAGGTTGTGGGTAAGTATAAATCACCATGAAATCCAGTTTTCTCCCCCTTAACATATGCCACGATATTCGAAAACATTTCGCACATGTCGGGATGAGCCATCACGTTAAGTCAAACCATTTTTGATAATTTCCCATATTAAATCACATTTTCTCCCCAATATTAAAATATTAACCCAATCGATGTTTATAATATCAATTGATTTAATGAAGTTTTAACAAAGGTTTTGGGAAGAAAAAAGCAAGTCTGTTTTAATCTTCATGATATCAAATTGTATGAGATATGATACCGATTTGTAACATGATCACATATTCACCATGTTAGAAAAGAATTGACAAGGTTGGACCTGATTGATGAGAACATCATATGAAAAGATCAAATGGTTCTTGTCAGCATATGTTGGTCGCCTCATCACGTCTGAAGTCATCTCTTGACACCACATGTACGATTGGTATTGTTGTCTTGACACTAGTTAGTGAGCTTGGCACGTTCGACATCGAAGATTCTGAATGCTTGACAATTGCTCCCCCTCAATTGTTGACCCGTATTCTATTGAAAGAGCTGTAGTCGTCGTTTGAGTAGTCGCATCGTCGAGTATGTAGATACCAATAGTAGATTGCTATGGTTGTAGAGATGATAGCTTCATAAAAACAAGCCTTCTCTTGTTTTAACAAATAAATGCACTGAAACGTACATAGATTTGTGTTAGACCAAGTTATAAAGTAAACTTGATCCCTTACAAGGTTTTAAAGTAAACCTTTCCCGAGAAAATTAATTCCCGTTGTGAGCCAAAGCTTTCATAAGAAATACCTGACTTTAATGTGAAAACCGGGTTGCAGTCAGAAATAACTACAAGCCATTAGGGCATGTTTTATGAAATATTTACAACTTTTGTACGAACTCTATTTATGGCACGTGTCGATATTAATTAATATTTCTAAGGCCGTAAATATTATCGTACCAAAAGACATGCCTTTGAAAAATAGAGTAAAAATATTTTTGGAGTTTTATGAATTTTTCAATTTTTATGGTTGTTATATGGTTTTATATTTTTGTATTTTGCTTTTGTGTATAAAAATATAAACAATATATACAGATGATCACCAAGGATACGGAGAATAGTTTACCATTACTATTCTTTCGCGTCATCTGCCAATTCCTTTAGAGTCTCAGGCGAGAAAGTTCTCATTCCTAGCTTGTCGGCCAAAAATTCAATTCTAGCGCGATCTAAAGCCTTCGTGAAAATATCCGCCAATTGATACTCAGATCGGACAAAGTAAAGCTCGATCACTCCATTTTCCACTTGCTCCTTGATGAAGTGGTAGCGAATGTCAATGTGCTTCGACCGGGAGAATTGAACGTTGTTGCAGCATAAGGCAATTGCACTCTTGTTTTCACATGCTTGGAGCGATCTCCGGTCATATGCTTGGAGCAACCAGAGTCCAAATACCATAGAACAATTTGGACCACCTGTTTTCAATAACAATAGTAGACAATGCATTGGAAACTATTGGTTCTGCAGTGTTAGCAGATACAGATATAATATATCAGAATTGCTAACATTTGTGTGACCCTTAGATTTCCAGCGTTTTCTAATGTGAGTTTTAGCACTAACAGGTTTTACTGTTCCAACTTTCTTAGGTTTTGGATTATTCGCAGGCACTACATTGGGAGTAGACCTATTTAAAGGGCACTTGGTTCCTACAGTAGTGTCAGTGTTCCTAGTTAAAGGACACGCTTGTGTGTTGGTAGCCTTGGTACTCCTAGTTAAAGGGCACGCTTTCTTCGCTTTAGTTGGGGTGATCCTAGTCAAAGGGCACATATTTCCTACTATAGTGAAAGTTCTACCAGTGGGGCGCCACATCCAACCAACTTGGGTTAACACTTTCCCAGTCGGTTTCCATTCTAATCCATTTTTTCGGGCATGCATCTCATTCACATGGTCAATAAGGCAAGAATCATGACGACTAGAAAACATACATTCATTGCAATTCCAACTTTTCAAATTAGAATTCACAATAGGCTTAGAACGCTGCACAACTGCAGAGCCTTTAGGTTTAGCTACATGATTCTTTTTATTCAAAACAGACATAACATTCCTAGGATGGGCTTCTACTTTCATCTTCACTTGACTACTAGATGGGGGCAAGATCCTATCATTCTTCTTGTTTCTTTTAAGCTTAGATCTTTAAGCCTTAGTAGTGGTGCTTACTCCTGTAGAAGGCAACACGGGAATATTAAAAGCTGGTTTTGATTCCGCCTTATCTTTAGTGACCATAGTTTGAGATGGTTTAGTCTTAGGGCCCTTATTAAGTGGTGTGACGGCTATAAGGTTCCTTTTGATTGCACTAGAGGACGATGCTGAGACAGTGGCTGCGTTATCCACAACATTCTTACCTTTTATAGTACGAAGTGTTTCCTTTAACTCAGCCAAGACCAGATTTTTATCACAAATTTGTTCCCTCAAATCAGATATTTCCACCGACTTTCGATTCAATTGTTCAATCAATGATTGATTCTGTGCAATGTTATCAACACATGCGGGCTTTACTGAATCGAAGAGTCGTGTATCTTTCTGTTTTAAGTTATCAACTTTGGACAAAATCTTGGAAACTCGATTATCTAGATCAAGTTTAAAATTCTCAGCGGCCTCAAGTACGTTCACACAGTTAAGCTCCTTAGATTTCTCTATGTCTATCGGCAAAGATTTAGCAACTTTGTCACTTGGCTGACGCTGTTTTGATTGTAAATTCAATCAAAAATTCTTTTCAAAGTTTGCATCATCGATATTAACACCTTCGAATGACGTTTCAAAGATTTCTTGAATAAATTGTTGCTTGCATTCAAGCGAAATACAATGTGTTTGAATCTCATCAAAACGTTTTGAAAGCGAAGAATATGAATCTTGAAGCTTTAAAAATTCAGCGTCAGATTCGTGACAAGTACTATCTACCACATTATCCACAGATTCAACATTATGCACAATAGAATCATTATCAACACTTTTTTTCACACAGACGGAAACAATATCATGAGACATCACTTGCTTCAGAAGCTGATCATTTTGGCGTGAAACCCGTTCTATTTCAAGTAAACTGTTTTCATAAGCATCATCCATTTCATTGAAAACACGTCTAACTTCTTGTATTTCCAAAAGCAAATCTTGATCAAGATTACTAAGACAAGCTTTAACATTCTTTACAAACAGAAAAATTTCGTCACGAAACGCAGCTCTAGTGTGCTCAAAGTTCCATTCACCTTCCGTTATGGCCGAAGCCGTCGTACGTTCTAAAATGACCTTGTCAAAATCAGCTAAGTGTTGGTGTACCGCATTTAAGTTAACGGACGCCTTACTTACCGGTGGAATTAACTTTGTTAAATTCGTTTTGACAAGTGTAGGAGACGTACTAGGAGGGTGTTCATTTGACAAACTTTGGGGCACAAGAACTGTCAATTCTGCTAATTCCTTTTGTTAGTGAATGCGGGTCTTTTTAGAAAATTGATCTTTATTATGCTTATCATAATCAATCGTATGGAATTTTGAAAGCATTTTAGAATGAGTTTCATCCGCAAGTGACTGTGTCTCCTCAGTACTACGAACAAAAGGTGCTTCTTTCGATTTTCCAATTAGGGTCATATCATAAAGACACGGAATATATTCCTGAGCTTGTTTTTCATAACCGGGATTAGGTGGTAAATATTGAAGATGCTTAAGTTCGAGTTATTTAAACGATTTAGTTAAAAGATGAACCTTTTCTGTGGAAGTGTATTGTTTTAAAAGCTGTTGTTCTTTGAATTTAAGAAGTTTGGTAGCATTACTTTCCGATTCAAACTTTTTAGACTCGAGAGTTTCGAAATCCATTTTAAGTTTCTGAAAATCATTGACAACCGAATCTTTTGCTTTTAATTCATTGGAAAGATTAGCTTTTAATGATTCTATTTCTTTCAAGTGTTCAATCTTTTCAAAACAAAATTGGTCAAATTCAGAACATGTTATTTTCTCTGCTTGAGGGACCATTCCAAAAGTTTTGACATTTTCTTTATGCAATGCAAGCTCAGCAGTTAGGGTGGAATTGGTATCTATGGATTGTCTGAGAGCCATATGCATTTGATCAATAATTTGTTTAGGCACCATGACCAAATCATGTTGAGCATAAGATTCCATTCCCGTCGTAGTATTTGGTTGAGGTTCACTCAAATGTGTAGGATTGGGTACCACAGCATTTGAGTTACTAGTTCCCGAATGCTGTTCGAGGTTGTCATTTTCATGCCCAACTTGATGTTGGTTATCATCAATATTATTAGATGTGGTTGGTACCTCACTGACGACATCAGAACCGTAGTGAGAGAGATTAGCAACGAGAGCAGCTTGGGCAGAGTGAATGTCATCACAATCCGAATCATATGCGTCAAGATCATCTGCTTGATAAGCTGCATTAGAAGTAGAAACGACTGCAATGCCTTCAGTATCTGCTGCCCCTGGGTCTGCAAGAAATGTTAACTCCTCTGAATCCAAAATCTTCCCCTTAGACTGAGCATCAACCAAATACATCTTCTCACGAAACCATGCATCATCCCTTCTCCTCTTCGGCTGAGTGCATTGCCTAGCCATATGACCTTGTCCTTGGCAATTGTAGCAAGTCACAACCTTTTGAGGACCAATGGGGCTTCCATTTCCATTAGCTTGAGAATTCACAGCTTGAGCATTCACAGTCCTTGTAGGAGGTCCATATGAAGTTTGCCTTCCCTGAATAGGTTGCACTATTACTTGACCATCTTGAACAGTAGCTTGTTGTCGAGGATTTGAAGAGGTGCGGAGCTGATTGTTTGTTGGTGGAAATCCTCTAGTTGCAACAAGTTTTGACAAGTAGGCAGTGAGATGGTTTAGAACATCAGCTGGCGTATCATTTGGAGTAAAGACCGGTGCTTGGATTGGTGGAAGTTCATTAGAGTAGAAAGCTTGTGCTGGTTGTGGTTCTATTGGAAAATATCCTTGCTGAGGAGTATAGCCCATTGGAGAAGTGTTGGCTTGTGATGGTGATGTCAGATATGTTGGTTGCTGTGGAAAAGATTGTTGATGAGCACTTTGTTGGAATGCTTGCTGTGGCATCATTGGTGGTTGATAAGATGGTTGCTGTGGTTGCTGATAGGTGTGTGGTGGTGGCTGCTGCAAGTATGATGGTTGCTGATAAGTATAAGCCATGTGTTGTTGAGAAGCATACATGGCAAGTAGATCATGAACTTGAGGTGTAGACAACCGAGCCTCGATCACATGGCATTCGTGTTGTTGAAGAAAAGCTTGAAGTTGATCCACATTAGTGTTATGCAAGTCCTTAGCCAATTTAACATCCGTCACGTATTTTCAAATACTTGGTGTTCAATTGAAAGGTAGGAATTGTCATGCCATAGATATTGAGCTCATTCAACAATAGGGTAAATCTCAGATAGTAATCATTAAGAGTCTCCCCTGGCACATAGGCAAACTTATCAAAAGTATCATAAAGCTTACACTCTCGTTCTTGTTTAGTTAACGAAGTGCCTTGCATTAGAACACGAATTCTATCCCATAACTCTTTGGCAACTTTATGCTTGCTGACGAGTTTATAGACATCTGGAGGAAGGGCTTGGAGAATGATATTTGTAGCTTGTTTATCACACTTGTCTTGTATCTTAGCATCTCTAGTTAATTCACCCGTTGTGCGAGGACGAGTAACAGCACCTTCCGTCACAGTACCATATACCAATCGTCCATTGAGCACCGATGCCCAAATAAGATGTCCATTTTCCTTGTTCAACATATAAAGTTCCATTCGGGAAGCCCATTCCTCATACATAGTCTTCACCAACATTGGTGGACGATTATCCGTACCCGAGAGGATGGACTTATCCGTTAGAGATGTGTACTCCATTTCAATAAGTTAAGATTTACAAAGTTGATCGGTCAATGAAAGAAAGTAAATGTATTTGTTGTTGTGAGTTAAATCCGAGAAATAATGTTGAAATCCCCTAAATTATGTCCTCGATAAACCAAAAAATCCAAGTCAAAATTGCACACGTTTTTGAAAAAATGTTGGATCGCAACACCTGATCGCAGTGGTGATCGTACTCAGATCGTACTCACTATGATCGTACTCAGATCGTAGTTGTGATCGCACTCACTATGATCGTACTCAGATCGTATTGGTGATCGCACTCACTATGATCGTATCCTGATCGTACTTGGATCGCACTCGTTTGATCGTACCCAACGATCGTACTGAGATCGCACTTGTGATCGTACCCAACGATCGTACTTGGATCGCACTCGTTTGATCGTACCCAACGATCATACTCAGATCGCACTCGTGATCGTACTCAACAATCGCAATGTGTGATCGTACTCGTGATCGCAACGAGTGATCGTACTCATGATCGCAGCGAGTGATCGTATTATGTGATCGTGCTATTGGATCGCAAGTAGAAACCCCAGGTTTATGCGATCACAATACACAGATCGTACTATGAATCCCACTTTTCTGGGACAGTACAATAACACAACCAATTCTAGATTCTAAGCCAAAAAATGAATCAAACACCCAAAATTTTTGTGTACCCAAATAACAATACCAAATCACTAAAACGAGTAACAAGATGAAGTATATCAAGATTAACTCATAAAAACACAAAAAAAAAAAATTTGTTTCGTGTGATATTGGATCAAAAATGGCGAGAGAATCAAGAACACAAATACAAAAACCAAACAATCGTCCTATGTCTCTTGATACCATTTGTAGGATATGTAAATCTTGCTTATGTTTTTAGAGAGAGAAAGATATAGAGAGATGGTGGAACACACACTTCTAAAGAGAGAAACAAATGTTTACTATGTGTAAAATGAAGAACCACACTACCTCTCCATCAAAGGAGAGGGTTTATATACCCAAGCCCTTGTCATGGGCTTGGGCTTACATTTGGGCCGGCCTACACATGTTGTAGGCTAGGCTTGGGCTTGTTAGTTAAATAACGATGTCTAGACTACGAGCTACTACTTAGTATGTTGTCGGAGTGACCGAATCTTCCTAAATACGTAAAAACGTATTTCTAACAATTTATTTCATTTTAACCAAGGTTTAATTAAATTAATAACATGCTTTAATTTAATTATACAATAATCATTTAAGGTAAGGTTTAATTAATATAATCATGTAATATTATTAATAAATAATTACTCATAATATCATATATTATATTATTAATTAATAATCATATGTTAAGACTAAAGTATTATTATTAAGAAACTTTACGATATTATTATGTAATTAATAATCATGACTTATAATATAAGCTTATTACTAAATATGGAAACATGTTAAATATGCAAACATACTAATTATGGAAACATGTTATTTATAGAAACATACTAAATATGGAAACATGCTATTTATGGAAACTTTCTATTTTTGGAAACTTACTAATTATGGTAACTTTCTATTTTTGGAAACTTACTATTTATGGAAACTTGCTATTTTTGAAAAGTTACTATATATGGAAACCTGCTATTTTTGGAAAGTTACTATATATAGAAACCTGCTATTTTTAGAAAATTACTCATTATGTTATAACGAGTACTATAACACAAAATCATGAATTACACTAAACAGGAAATAGTAAAACAAGACAAGAACAAGTAAAACACGTTAAGAACACGTCAAGTTAACTAATAATCAGTAAGTATAAGTTAAACAAACAACTCATTCATTTCCCTTTTATTATGTAGCTATCGTAAAGTTGGAGTAATTCATCCGCTTTCGTTTTCATCCTCATTACTGGACATGAGGTACGGATATTCTGTCCTTCAGTAAAGACATTCTCTTCCTATACTTAGGATTTCCCATTTGCAGCCATCTGTTTTCCCCAGTAGTTTACATTAAACTTACCAGTAATTAATATGATTAGCATTTTAAATTGCCTGAGCTATATACATGCATGCCAGTTCCACCTAGTTATGGAGATACCATAACCGTAACACTTGAGGCACCGGTGTTATGACTCTTCCGTGGTGAGAGTGATTGCTCGCGGTGTCCCTTTTTAGTTATTTAGCCTTTATATTATTAGCATGTGGGGCGAATGGGTGCATCCTAGAACATGGTAGCAGATTACAAGGTAACCATGGTGTGTGCTCTACATTCGTTACATGGAGCTGATCCCTCCACCCAGACTAATATAATTAGAGGCAACCCCTCTAATTGCATAACGAGGTCACCCATCTATGTATTCATGTACGTTGATACCTTCATGACCTATATGGGCTCTTGGGCATTTAAAATACAGTTTTTATGAAATAAACATAAGTCTTTTTCAGAAACAAACCAGTTCATAAAACTACACCAAGTTTTCCACGACTTACATAATTTCCGCTGCACTTTCATTTTCATATCTTGCCTATGTTTATGTTATTCATTTCATTGTCATTTATCCGCACACTGAGCGTATTGCTCAGCCGTATTTTCTTTCCATGTCCCCATATGGCAGGTACTAAAGGGAAAAACTAGGAAATCAAGAGTACGTGCATTTGGATGGATGCTCCCTTGACTTCATTTCTTTTAATAATTTACATACTTTTGATTTGCTGGACATTGTTTAGTCCTTATTCTACATTCTTTACTTATGCATTTGTGTAGGAGCTTATATTTGGAACCGATGTTTGTTTCCAGTTTCCTTTATTGTCATTAATGTTTTAGACATTTACCTTGAATAATTATTAAGTATCGTTCCACTTATTCAAGTGAGGTGTTACAACTCACGTATATCTTCTGAACCAGGCCCTCAGTAATTCAAGGTACCCTACAAAGGATATACCCATTATGTTGTGCTACGTATGGATTAGGCCACTAAATTTTAGGTACCATCACCGGAGTATTGTTCATGGATGGACACGCAGTGTTTGTTCTGTGTGAGACGGGCAAAACACATTCAGTGAGATCTGCCATGTTTACTTCATGTATTGACATGGCACCTTCATTTCTTGATCATATATTACGTATATCCACGCCCACGAAAGACGATGTTCGTATTACCCATGGATATAGAAATCTCTCTTTTTAGTTGATGACAAGATTCACTCTGTTAACGCACTTCCCTTGGTCATGTGCGAGTTCGATATGATTTCGGGTATGGATTGGTTAGCAGCACATCGCTGCTATGATTGATTGTCATTCATATCGGGTCATATTCGTCGATAATCAGACTCCTGAATACATTCATCATGGTTTTCTACCAGGAAAATCTGTATAAATTATTTCTTTTTTACAAGCAGGTGCTTTATTACCCCATGGCTATGAAGATTTTCTAGCTACAAAGCTCCTTATCGCATGGCTCCCATGGAGTTAAAGGAGTCGAAGGATCAGCTACAAGAGTTGCTGGAACGAGGTTTTATTCTCCAAGTGTATCACCATGGGGTGCACCGGTTCTGCTTGTCAAGAAGATAGGCGCTAGCATGAGGTTATGCATCGACTACTGTAAATTAAACAAGATCACTATTCGTAATCGTTATTCCCTTCCACGTCTTGATGACTTAATTGATCAACTACTGGGTGCTAAGCACTTTTCCAAGATCGATTTACGATCAGGCTACGAACAGTTTTGAGTGAAAGAGCAGGACATTTCCAAGACTACTTTTCACACACGTTATGGTTAATAACTAGATTTTGCTCAGTTAAAAGATTCGTTGAGTGTGTTCTAATCGAATTGATCTGGTTTAACTATGCGACTCAGTCGTTCTTTGGTGAAACAAATAGTTGTGTCGTTGTAGTATATTAAAATGTACAAACAATGTAAGTAAATGACAGGAATTTAAAGCGAGACTAAAAGTAAATGACACTTAATTAAATCTAAACTAATTAAAAGTAAAGGGTGCAATATTTAAACTTCGAAAAGTAAATTAATTAAATGACTTAAATAAAAGCGTGACGAAAATTAAACTTGACAATGTAATATAATTTGAAAACTTAAAAAATAAATCAAGTAAAAATGCGGGAAAACAAAATTTAAAATAAAAACAAAAACAAAACAAGAATATGAATCTGATCGCACTACGATCGCAACCAACTAATGTGGTTGGATCGTACCCGGATCGTAGCTTGATCGCAGCCTAGATCACACTTGGAAATCGTAGCCTACGATCACACTTGATGCGATGGAAACAAAATGGATCGTGCTCTATGGATCGTACTATATGGATCGTACTCCACCACGATCGCAACAAAGTGGATCGCAGTGGGTGATCGTGACCAAGCGATCGCAACTACGGATAGCACTCTGTGATCTTACCCACGATCGCAACGAGTGATCGGGGTGTGGATTATGGAGTGTGATCATAATGTGATCCTAGTCCTTGATCACAACAATGGATCGCAAGTAGAAACCCTAGGGGTTTATGCGATCGCAGTTGTTGGATCGTACTGGGGTAAAAAGCAATTACGATGGGAATAAGAAAAACAGAATAAGCAAACGCAGTAAGCACTAAGACAAATAAGCAAATACTAAAGAAGCACTTTTAACTATAAGCAGATAACAAAACTTAATTAAAATGAGAACAAGCAAAACCAAATGATCTTAAATATAAAACTTTAAAAAACTCAAAATAAGTAAACTTTATCAAATAATCTTTAAAAAGGTGAACTTTTTAGAAAACTAAGAAAAGCAAATAAGCTAAGTACAAAACAAGCCAATAAGATTGTCAAACTTATAGCTCATCTAATACAAAACTTATATAAAAGTGAAAAGGTAAACTTTTTAGTAAAATAAGCAAAGAGATTAAGCAATCTCTTGCTTAATCCGAATTTTAAATAAACCAAAAAGAAGAAAAGTAGAAAGAGAATGATAAAAGAAACTTGATCAAAGGTAAATGAAGATTAAAGCAACAAAATTAAAGAACACTTACTTAGAATTAAAATGAATTAAAGTGCAAGACAAGTATTTAAAATGACATAAATTTAAAGAGCAAGTAATTAAAAGGTGGAAGACTAATTGTCACCTTAGCCAACCAAATGAAAATGATTTATCTAATGACTATTTATAGGGGAGGATTAAGGGGTGCTTAGGAAGCTTCCTCCCCTCCTTCATTTTCTGTTAATTGCACCATTAGGTCCTTAAGCCTTTAATCTTCTTTAATCTTGGACTTTAATGACTTTTGGCTCGGGATTTCTTTGGACTCGTCTTTTAATTCTTCAATAAATAAGACTTGAGTTCTTCGGCTTTTAGTAAACTTCTGTCTTTTAACTTTTTCTTCGATAAATCTTCAGAATTGGTCTTGGAATTCCGTTCTTTTTTGCACTCTTGACTTCTTGACTTCGTCTTTCATCTTTTTTCTTCAATAAAAGCCCGTAAATGCCCGTGTTTTCTCCACTTTTCACCTTTTCGTCCTAAATCACAACAAAAACACAAACCACGCATAATTCCGACATAAAATACACGTTTTGGCTCGGTTATTATTATAATTAAGTGGTAAAAAGGATGGGTGTTTACACACCTATCGAATCCCCTACACTTGACCATTGCAATGTCCTCATGCAATGCATTAGTTACAAAGCACGTTTACATTTTTCATCATAATCAATCCACGTTGGCCTTTATTAAAGAGATAGAAAATTATATACATTCAAAGTAAAGAAATCAAAAGCATACCTTGGGTTTTGGAAATGTCATGAATAATCATCATCCTCAAGTTTTCACTTTCTCCAAACCAAGCTTAAAATCGAGATCATTGTTATTATAAGTTAGTAAACTAACACGAACTCATGTGGGCCAATTACTCACTTAGACTCCCTTATTCCTAGGTGTATCTCTTATATTTTATTGTTGTCTTGAATGATCACGAGGATGCATTGTTTACTTATTTCGATAGTTATTTAGTCCGAAAATAAAGTGAACGATTTAATCAATAGTTAGCTAAAGGAAAATATCTTTTAAAACCGCTTCTCGTGACCTCATAAAGTTCATATCTTGGCATAACTCGCTTCGCGATTTGAGACCTTTATCGGACCGATATTTGGCAGCGACTTCATACTTCAAACCTTGAGAGACGTTCATGAAATAATGGTCTTCTCTTCATATAGGAATTTCTTCACTTGAAGTTTTGAGAGATTCTTCATATTTGGACTACGACTTCTTCATTTTTCTCCAATCTTTATTTTGGACTTTGATATACAACGATCCGCCTCCTTTTATGACTTGGATCTATTTATCCTCATACCTTGCTAGGGTCTTTTCGGATACACTTCTCCATGACTTTTTGGGAGTATTTGCTTTTCGTCGTGTGTCTCGATCCTTCATATTGATTTTCGATAAATGATTCTTCACATCACTTTGGATCTTTAGCAACAAAATGTAGCCCTCATGTCTTGTTAGGACCTTTTTGGACTCGCCAATCTTCGCATCCCGCTTCAATAAGTTATGCCTTGGCTATGAACTCTAATCCATACCGAGCAACTTTTAAACGATATTGGGCTAGAAGCTAAGTAAATTTTCAAATCGTACAACCTTATTTATTGTAGATAAATTTATTAGCAGGCGATGGGAGAATAGGCTTATAATTAACTCACATAAATTCCCGAAAGAATACCAAACTTATAATTGGCTCTATCATCTCTCGTTCTCCAAAGTTTAAAATCTCAAGGAATGAGACTCGTGGATGCTTAGCCTATTAAATCAAAGTTTTGGGTTTTCGAGTCGCCTATAGGATCTTGCAAATTCTTAGACTTTTTCAAGCTTAGAAATCGTATTTTAAAGTTCCCTTGATAAACGACTCTCTAGGATCAATTATAGGAACTTGCGAAAAGTTCTTGTTCTTAACCCGTGAGAGTTAAGACTTTCACGTTTTATAGCTCCCTATATAAAAGCCTAGCAAAACTTGACTTAAACACGTTAAGGATACTAGCTAGAGTAACTTAGATAAGTAAACTCGGGTTGAGTCAAAAGATTCACAACGCTTGAAAATTAAAACCACTTTATTAAACATTTATTCTAGCAAAGAAGGAAAATAACTATACAAAAGTAAAAACTAATAGGCCAAAATAGATCAAAATTTTTGAAAAATGTCGAAAAATTGATTTTCCGGTTAAAATGAGGACAAATACAAGGAAAAGGCCACTTAACTTCGATAGAAGTCCCCCTACACTTAAGATAAACATTTTCCACAATGTTTAAGCATGTGGGAGTAAACGCCCCTACACTTAGGACATTGTGCACGTTGTTTACATCTTGCTAAGGAAGAGACAACTAAAGAGATTCCTATTTTAATATTGGAAAATATAAAATAGTGAATCGAAAAGAGTTTAGGATAGAACCGGGAAGAAGGGAACACGGAATCACGGGTCGTCAAGAATCATCAAGAGTGGATCATTGAGCGCGCGAATCCCTGATTAAGAAGAGAGGAGAGAGCAAACACCAACGGGTCTCCCCTACACTTAGGATAAAGAAAGCGAAAAGATAGATGCATGGGTTGCCTCCCAAGAAGCGCTTGATTTTTGATTACTGAGTCGTGAGCCTGACTCGACCTTGATCATCATAGGAAGAAGCATGAAACATATCCACCAGGATCAAAGACATAGTTTTCGTCCATCAAATAGCACAAGCTTAAGGCAAACAAGGCAAGCCAAAGAAGAGTAGGCAAGGTTCCCTTAAGCAAAGATGGAGCACGGTGGAAGCAAGGGTGAAGTGGTGCAAGCAGATTTCCATAAGTTCCAAAGATATTTCCTTTTATTTCATCAGAAGGATACTGAGATGGCTACAGAATATCGATACCGGGGTCGAACACCTTTTCCTTTAGGGGAAAATAGCACTCAGGCTCAGCAGAGTGTGAAGAAGTTCCGCAAAGAAGATGCACAACCTCGTCCTCAGAAGGGGGACAAAGAGGTGTTAAATCATATGTGCTACGTATATTGGTGTCGACCGGTTTCTTCTCCTTTGAAAGAATGTTCTTCAAATCCAAAGTAGGATCAAGATGATAATCTTCAAAATCAAAAGGAGGTGCATCACTCTCATGAGGGAAGTAAGTATTGAGAAAAGTAGAGAAATCTTCCTCAAATGAGTAATCGTCCAAAGTAGGATTAAGCATGGATGACGGAGGATCTTCATCATGTGAAGAATCACTCGAAAGAGTATCAGCCTCATCAAAATCATCATATGTGGGCAGATTGGGATACTCAGAAGTAAGGTCATCATAATCATCCAAATCTGAGCTAGAATCATCATCATAAGCATCAAAGATCGGTGGAGAATCATAAATGGGAGAAGCGTCCAAATTGGATAGAGAATCATCCACATCATCTTGAAATAGTGGATTATCAATGCAAGAGTCGAATAGCGGATTGTTGTAGATGACAAAATCATCGAGTACATTAATCATATTCACTGATTCTCGTCCAAAGGATTCGCTTGTAAGCTTCCCCATTTTGAAAACTTGTGAATCATTCCCGACTCTTAAGATTAACTCTCCTTCGGCAACATCAACTAGAGCTCGTCCGGTTCTCAAGAATGGCCGACCAAGTATTAAAGGAATACGAGGGTCCATTTCATAATCAACAACCACAAAGTCGACCGGGAAAGTAAATGTGCCAACTTTAATGAATACATCTTCGGCTATACCAACGGGGTAAGCGAGAGTGCGATTTGCAAGTTCAAGAGTCATCTTTGTTGGAGTGAGGTCGGGTAATGATAGTGTTTTCCAAACACTCAAAGGCATAAGATTAATACTGGCCCCGAGATCAGCTAGGGCAGTAAATTCTTCGGTTTTGTTGAAGATGCAAGGCAACACAAAACGACCGGGATCTCCAAGCTTTTCCAGAAGTTCTTTAAGAATAACTGCAGAACAGTTTTCATTTAAGCGTGTGTTGGCGAGCTCAATCAGCTTCTCCTTCTTGCTAAGCAATTCCTTGAATGCTTTGACAAATTTTGGCATGTGGACAAGTGCTTCAACAAGGCTAATGTTGATGTTCATTTGAGAGAGCATCTTCACATAGCTTTGCACCTGACAGTCATTCTTGGTTAGCTCGTTGGTCTTGCCTAAGCGAGAAGGATATGGGATATTGGGTTTGGTTGGTGAAGGTGAAGGTGGTAAAGGTTGAGATGTTGAAGGTTCCTTCCTAGGTACATCGTCATGACGAGGCGGAGACGGTAATGGTGCACTAATACTAGGTGTAGGAGGAGTAGGGATAAATGGTGGTAGAGGAGGTGTAGATGAAGGGGGTGGGATAGGTGGTCCTACGATGGTGACTCCACTACGGGTAGTAATAGCACTCACATTTGCTCGCGGATTGGTGACGGTGTTTGAAGGTAGAGAACTTGCAGTAGAAGGTTGAGTTGCGGGCAAGAAACTAGCCAGCATATTCTTCAAATCATTGGTTTGATTGCTGAAAGAGGATTGGATATTATCGCGAAGCTCGGATCTAATCTCATTTCCTTGCTTGGTGATATCTCCTTTCAAATTGATTATTTGGCACTGCAGATTCTTGATTGTTGGGTCAAAAAGTTGATGTGGCAGAAACTCAAAAACGAAGAAAACATGAAGTTATTGTCCAAGCGTTGTCAAGAGCAATTTAGGCGTTGACAAGAACAAATGAAGCGTTGTTGGCTCAAGAGTTGTCGTGTACAATCTAAGCATTGTCACATGCAATTCAAGAGTTGATAGAATTGTAGACAAGAAGCTTTTAGAAGATTCTATTTGGATATATATGCAGGATATATTCTGTATATAGTTATTTAAATAGAAGATTCACATGTTTATTTATTCTTATCTCTTGTAAAACCCTAATCCTTACACTATAAAAGGAACCAAGGGTTATTAGGTTTTTCATATAATTCATTCACAATGTAAACCTAAAAGCGTGTGTGCACTAGACGTGGGATTCAATGTATACACGTCTAGTGGTTGTTAATTATTAATATAGTTAACAATCCATTTGTTTTTAATTCATGTTATTGTGCCTAAACACCTTGTTAATGTGTCGTGTTCTAATTCCGCTTTGATTGTATAATCATATGAACATGATGTATTCCTAGTAGCTTCAAAGATTCGGAAACCAAGGTTTCCACAATTGGTATCAGAGCCTCGTGGCTCGTGATGCTAGGACCAACAAGGTGTTTGTGTATGGTAAAAAGAAGAAAAATCCGTCTAGGGTTTTTCTGGACGTTTTTGTGTGCGCAACAGCATTCAGAAGGGTATAACTTTTTATTGAACTGTTGGATCGCCACGAAATTTTATATGTGTGTTCTACATACATATATCTAGATATCCACTGGAGGGATTGTCGAGATCTATCCCCAAGAAAAAGTTATTAAGCGTCGAAGTCAGCAGGGGTCATATGCTGTTTTCTGTGAACAGTTATAGTAAAAACGCGATTTCTCCTTCGTTAACCGTTGGATCGTCGTGAAATTCGATATGTAGGTTCTTGACACTTATGTCTAGGATCTCACCGAAGGGATCTTCGATCTGAGCATTTATGAAGAAGTTATTCGCTGTCGAAGTTCACTGCAGTTTATGGATTTTCACATGAAATAATGATTTAGGGTTTATAAAACCCTAGATCAATTAGCCGCTGATGGGAGTTATTTAGACGCTGATAGATGTTGGTGTGACGCTGACAAGGCATGGATGAGACGCTGATGACGTCAGCATTTGGGACAAGACGCTGACAAGGTTTAAAGTTGACGCTGACGTTTGTTATTTAGGCGCTGACAGGCTTAATTTTGACGCTGACAGAATAAGTCAACGCTGACAGGTTGACAGTGTCGTCCGATATATGAATTCCAACGCTGATAGGTATTGTCCGATATCGGACAATACAACTGCCAAAGATCTTGGATAAAGAGGATATTGGATAACACAAGGAAGGCTGCTGTTTGAGAAAATTTGACGTTTTTAGCACACAAAAAGGAGGATTATACACACGAAGGTACATGGAATCTCCGTTTTAATTTAGAATATCATGTTGATATTTATGGCTCAGATATTTTTAAAAGGAATTAATGGTCTTAAAACGAGTTAGCAACTATTCGTGAGAATTTGATGGATATTTTAAACTATGTAATCGGGATAGCCTTGTGAAAGAGTTATCCATCAGGATACTTTTACATATGGTATGAAGATGTTATTCCATTAAATTCGTCATGAAGAGGTGTTGGCTTAAGGGGAATAATTCTTATGGTAAGTTTGATGATTGAAGAAGATTTTCGCGAGTTTGTGTTCTATCATATCTTAAAGTCATGCACTAGCGACTTTAAAGGTAACTTGTTCGTGCTTTACATGGTTGGTGATGAAGGCTTGTCATAACACTTGAAGGAGTTACATTATCGTGCTCAGTGTCTCACAAAGGATGAGAATATTGACAAGGGATCGAGGTCTACTTATATTTAGTCATTGGTATAAGTTTTTCATCACATGGATAGTGCAAGACATGGAACACAAGGTTGGGTTATTCTACTTCTACATCAAGATTACTTTATTTATTTTTCTTCAAGATCATTACATAGAGCTACATTTGGAGAATCTTCAAAGATTGCATACATTGTTTACTTTCCTGTTGATGTGACAAAAAGGGGAAGAAATACATGCTACACTTGAGGGGAAGCAATCTGAAGATCATGTACAACTTACAAGAGATACTCATAGAGTTTTGCCACTATCAACTAGGGGAAGATTGTTGGGTCAAAAAGTTGATGTGGCAGAAACTCAAAAACGAAGAAAACATGAAGTTATTGTCCAAGCGTTGTCAAGAGCAATTCAGGCGTTGACAAGAACAAATGAAGCGTTGTTGGCTCAAGAGTTGTTGTGTACAATCTAAGCATTGTCACATGCAATTCAAGAGTTGATAGAATTGTAGACAAGAAGCTTTTAGAAGATTCTATTTGGATATATATGCAGGATATATTCTGTATATAATTATTTAAATAGAAGATTCACATGTTTATTTATTCTTATCTCTTGTAAAACCCTAATCCTTACACTATAAAAGGAACCAAGGGTTATTAGGTTTTTCATATAATTCATTCACAATGTAAACCTAAAAGCGTGTGTGAACTATACGTGGGATTCAATGTATACACGTCTAGTGGTTGTTAATTATTAATATAGTTAACAATCCATTTGTTTTTAATTCATGTTATTGTGCCTAAACACCTTGTTAATGTGTCGTGTTCTAATTCCGCTTTGATTGTATAATCATATGAACATGATGCATTCCTAGTAGCTTCAAAGATCCGGAAACCAAGGTTTCCACATTGATTTGCTCACCTTGGGTTCTCATGATGACTTCAACATCATGGTTAATGGGTGGGGCTTGTTGAGTGGGTGGGTGATAAGGATTAGAAGCTCTTGGTGGGATTTGGTTGCTTCTATTGTAGTTGTTGGCGGGGTTTTAGTTTTGAGGAGAAAAACCGGGTGAAAGGTAGTTGTTGGACCGGTAACTCAGCAAATTTTTATCCCCTTGAGGTCTAGCTTGGTAATTTTTCGGTGAATAATTACCATAAGCTGCATACACATTTTCTGGATTTCCTTGAGTAGAAGGACAATCGGTGTGAAAACGTACCTAAACTTTCTCTCTCTAGACATGGCGAATTTGTGTAACCTTTTTTCTTTATCGATTGTTCTTTCTTGCTAGATCATCATTCGATTTATAACAATCAATTAAGGATCTTGAGTTTTGTAACTTGTATTGGTTATATATACATCGTGAATTAATTTTTTGTTATTTATCTCGACGTGATTCTGGTAGGTTGATCGTTTCAATATTAGGGTTTCAATTCGTGTTCTAGGGTTTAGGTTGTGGTCTTTATTTATTATTAATTATTGTTGTTACTATCATGGAAACATCATAGTACAATCCGATTGGTGGTGGGAATTGGTGTGTCGATTGAGTTGTGAGCCCTATATTTTTAGGGTTTGATTTTTTTCAATTGTTTAATCTGATTAATGAGAGATGGAGAATGAAAGTTCGCGTACAATTAAAACTTCGCTAGGCGCATTTGCGAATCGACTCAAGAATATCGATGGCAAGATCGGTAAAGAAGGGGTTGTGCGTAATGCAGTTCGGCATGTGAATACTGAGGGTGGGGTATTGCGTATACCTCTGAATGATACTTTAAATCATCAAGCGTACACAAGCATCAAGGTGCGTCAACCGAGGGCTGATGCCAAGGTTGACAACGTCGTCCCTGATAGTGAGGATTTGAGCACTACGGTGCGTCACCCGAGGGCGGATGCAAAGGGTGACAACAGGAAGGATTCAGGGTGTGAACCTGATATGCTTCCCAAATCCTTTGTGGATATTCTTGGATCTGAGCCTGCTGTTGAGAAGGTTCGGTTTAGAGAATTATTCAATGATGAACACGTGGAAAATACTGACTTTGTATTGCCAATTGAAAATGTATTGGCTGCGCAAAACATGTTCTCTAATTCTTTAGTAGGATTTTTTGTGGGCAAAGCGGTGGCGTTTCCACTTGTTAAAAATTATGTGCTTAATACTTGGGGTAAGTTTGGTTTACAACAAGTCATGCGTGATGATGATGGAGTGTTCTTTTTCAAGTTTACTTCCATGTCGGGGTTGGAACAAGTGTTAGAGAAGGGGCCTTGGATGGTACGGAATCGTCCTCTCATACTTACGAAGTGGTCTCCAAATATGGTGCTGTCACGTGATCATGTCACCAAGGTACCAATTTGGGATAAAATCCATAAGGTGCCAATTGTTGCGTATAATGATGTTGGCCTAAGTCTTATTGGTTCTCAAATTGGAACTCCTATGATGCTGGATGCATTCACGAGTGCACGGTGCTCAGATTCATGGGGAAGGATGGGCTATGCTCGTGCTCTCATTGAGATTTCATCGGATAAACCCCTTAAAAAGGAAGTTGTTATGGCGGTTCCTAATATAGAGGGGGATGGACATTCGTTAATGCGTATGCAGTTGGAATATGAGTGGAAACCTTCTATTTGTGAAGATTGTCAAGTTTTTGGTCATGATATTGATATGTGCCATAAAAAGCCGGTGACTATTATTGACAAGGGTAAAACACCTATGACACAAGAGGATGGTTTCACTACTGTGACTCACAAGAAAAAGAAAAAGAAGAAGGTGGGGAAAAATAATGTGAAACTGGATGATGGTATTGTTATTCCAAAACCTTCGGTAAGTTTGCAATATCGAGTGGTGGAAAAAGGTCAAAGCTCTAAACAGAATCATCATAAGTCGCGTGAGGTTGTTGATACAGTTCAGACTAATAATGCCTTTAGTGCATTATCTGATACTGATCATGATATTACAACTGAGAATAATCAGCGGGTTAATGAGGATAGCGAAGATGAGGAAGTGGACGAGAATATCACTATAGAAAATCCGCCTACTTTTACGGAAGGAGCAAGCACTCCTGTCGAACAGGTTATTAATGTTTAGTCTTGCTTCTTGGAATATTAGGGGAATGAATCTCTCTCCTAAACAAAAAGAGATTAGGCAAGTTATAAGGGAGAACAATCTGTCTTTGTGTGCTATCCTTGAGTCGCATGCTAGTTCTTCGAAAATGGATAAGCTTTGTGGTTTGGTCTTTCGTCAATGGGATTGGATTTCTAATAGCGCTTGTTGCACTAAGGGTACTCGTATCATTGTTGGATGGGACCGTGATGTTATTGATGTTTCGATCATCAACCAAACTGATCAGGTCATTCATACGCGATTATGGATTAAAGATTGTAATAAATAGCTGTTTGTGTCCTTTGTGTATGCTCATAATGCTCACACGCAACGTAGATCTCTTTGGCATGATCTTGAGATGCATAATTATTTTGTTCGACAGCGCCCGTGGTGTATTCTTGGTGATTTCAATTCGGCGCTTGTTCTTGAAGATTATGCCTCGGGTTCCTCTTCCATCAGTATTTCCATGCGTGAGTTTCGCGAGTGTGTTGTGAATATTGGTGTTAAGGATGTCCAAAGCACGGGGCTCCAATATACGTGGTCTCAGAAACCTCGAGGGGAGGATGGTACTTTCAAAAAGATTGATCGGATAATGGCTAATGTGGAGTTTTATGATCAGTTTGTGGGTGGGCATGCGATTTTTCAGCCATACCGGGTCTCAGATCATGCGCCTGCGGTGTTGTGGATTCCTGCTGTGATGAAACCGAAAACGCCTCATTTTAAATTTACTAATATTCTATGTCTGCATAAAAGGTTTAAACCTATTGTCCTTGAAAACTGGCACACTCCTGTCAGTGGTTTCCATATGTTTATTCTTGTATAGAAGCTTAAACGTCTTAAGAAACCATTACGGAAATTACTTTATGATCATGGTAATCTTCATGATAATGTTAAAAAGTTAAGAATGGAATTGGATGCTGTTCAAATGGACCTGGATCGGGACCCATTTAATTCTGTTTTGCGTGAAGAACAAGCTATGTACGTTCAAGCTTTTAATGAAGCCAGCCTGTTGGAGGATCGGTTTCTTCGTCAAAAGGCGAGAATGGATTGGATTCACGATGGGGAGTCTAATTCTTCTTTTTTCACAAGGCAATTAAGAAGAGAATGAGAAGAAACATAATCGACGTTATTACGAGCACTAATGGTAACGTTTTTGCTAATGATCAGGTTGCTTCTGCTTTTGTTGCGCATTATGAAGATTTCTTGGGGCAAGTAGGTCAGGTTGAGTGTTTTAATGATAATGACTTGTTTATTAATCGTCTTAATGATGAGGAAGCTACCCTTATGATTAAGGAGGTCACTAATGATGAGATTAAGAGGGTGGTGTTTTCCATGGGTAATGATAAAGCTCCTGGTCCCGATGGCTTCACAGCGGCTTTCTTTAAGGAAGCTTGGGATATTGTGGGTTCCGAGGTGTGCCTTGCTGTTCGAGAATTCTTTTCTAATGGGAGACTTCTTAAACAGGTCAATCACACTATTCTTGCCCTAATTCCCAAAGTTTTGAATCCTTCTCGTGTTACTGATTTTCGTCCAATTACATGTTGTAATGTGATCTTTAAAGTTATAACCAAGATTATTGCTAATCGCATGAAGGAGTGTTTGAAGCGGATCATTAGTCCTAATCAATCAGCTTTTGTCCCGGACCGTAGTATATCGGATAATATTCTGATTACGCAGGAATTAATGCATAATTATCACCTCAATCGTGGTCCACCAAGGTGTGCTTTTAAAGTGGATATTCAAAAAGCTTATGATACGGTGGATTGGAGATTTTTGAAGAGTATTCTGATTGGTTTTGGTTTTCATCCTATGATGGTTTCTTGGATTATGGAATGTGTTACCACGGCTTCATTCTCGATTAGTATTAATGGATCGATTCATGGCTATTTTCTAGGCAAACGTGGTTTATGTCAGGGTGATCCTCTTTCTCCCTATTTATTTACGCTTGTCATGGAAGTTTTGACGTTGATTCTTAGAAGACGGGTTCGAGAGTCTGATTCATTCACATATCATAGATATTGTTCGCGATTGGAGCTTGTTAACCTTTGTTTTGCTGACGACTTGTTTCTTTTTGCCCATGGTGATGTCCATTCAGCTCAAGTGATTATGGATGCTTTGGAAGAGTTTAAATTGATATCGGGGCTTGTTCCAAGTTTACCAAAGAGCACCGCTTATTTTTGTAATGTGGTCTCTCATATTAAGAGCTCTATCCTTCATGTTCTTCCGTTTGAAGAAGGTAAGCTTCCTGTTAAATACTCGGGAGTTCCTTTGATCTCTTCGCGGTTAGTGTTTCGGGATTGTAATGAGCTTATTCAGAAAGTTCATGATCGAATTGATGATTGGAAGCATAAAGCTTTATCCAGGGCTGGTCGTGTCCAATTAATTCAGTCGGTTCTCAGTTCGCTTCATGTGTTTTGGGCGTCGGTGTTTATCCTTCCTACTCGAGTTTTACATGAAATCGAGCAAATTCTTCGTAATTTCCTTTGGTCTCATTCTGGTTCGTGCAAGGGTAAGGCTATGGTTTCATGGGAGGTTGTTTGTCTCCCTAATTCAGAAGGTGGTTTGGGGATTCGACGTTTGGGTTCTTTTAATCAAGCGCTCATGGTTAGGCATATTTGGAACCTCATTACTCGTAAGGATTCTATGTGGGTTCAGTGGATTCATGCCTATAAGCTTCGTCATCGAAGTTTTTGGGATGTACCGTTGCGAGGGAGTTTAACGTGGTGTTGGCGCAAGATTCTTCAATTACGGCCTATCATCCGAGAATTTATTTGGCATAAACTTGGGAATGGTAACAACACTCTTGCGTGGCATGACAACTGGTGTGAGATCAGTCCTCTTTCTAGGATTATAACGTGTCGTGATATTCATCGTGGAGGGTTTCACAAACATTCTAAGGTGAGTGACTTGTTGATTAATAGCCATCTTGAATGGCCGGATGGGTGGTGCCACAAGTACCCGTTGCTTTCGTCAATTCCTGATCCTATATTATGTGATCGTCCGGATAGCATTAGCTGGAGGGATAATATGGGAGCTGTTCAAGAGTTCTCCACAAGTGTTGTTTGGAACGATATAAGGCCGCGTAGTAGCAAGGTTCCGTGGAGATATGTTGTTTGGTTTGCTGGTTCCATTCCGAAGCATGCTATGCTGATTTGGTTGATTATCAAGCGTCGTTTGAAGACTCAAGACAGGTTAAAAGCATGGGACCATGTTGATGCCTCGTTGGTCAAATGCTCGCTGTGTGGCGACTGCCCTGATTCGCACGAGCATTTATTTTTCGAGTGTGCGTTTGCTAGACAGATTTGGAATGATATTAAGGTGTTGGCAGGTCTCTCCGATTCAGGGTATGAGTTTGATAGTGTTTTGAATGTTATTATTCCTTATGCCAAGTTTAAAAATTCGAAGAGTGTCATTGCAAAGATTGCATTAGCGGCGACTGCCTATCATGTTTGGATTGAGCGCAATAACCGGTTATTCAAAGCGGTTAGGAGGTCTCCAGGTCAAGTTATAGACGTTGTGAAGAATGAGATTCGGCTTAAGCTTATGTCGTTCCGTTGGAAGCAATCTCGAAGTGTGAGTCATATGATTCTAAGATGGCGGTTATCAGATTCTATTTTAGTTTCCTTATGATTGGTTGTATCATTTGTCTTTGCACTTGTAGGTGGTTTTTCCCTATAGGTGTTATTGGTTTTGTAATAAGGTAAGATCTATGGTGTGTCATATGATCTTGTAGTTCAAGCTTTGCTTGAGGTTAATACGGTACATCTGCCGTATTCCATTGTGCTTATTGGTTGGGTTAATATATTTTACCGGGATTAGTCCCTTTACCCAAAAAAGGACAATCGGTGTATGAGTGAGGACCGCCGCATGTTTCACAAGAAGGTGCAACCGCTTTAACTTGTTGTTGTTGGTTTGAAGCGAGAAGCAAGATACTTTTGCTCATTTCAGTCATCATGAGGGTGAGTTCGGTCATATCAGGGTTTGCTGAAGTAGAAGAAACATTGACTCTCGGGTTGTTCCTTGAAGAAGCGGAGGAATCCCAGTTTTTGTGGTGAGTAGTCATGTTCTCAATAAGCTCTCTACACTCCTCGGGTCTCCTTTTCATGAATGTGCCACCGGCGGCTGCATTAATCGTATCACGATCTCGAAAATTCAAACCGTTGTAGAAAGTATCAATTAAAGTTACGGGAAGCATGTTGTGGTTTGGACAACGATCAATCAAGACATTATATTTTTCCCAAGCATCAAAAAGAGATTCATCGGGTTCTTGCATGAAACCGCTGATTTGATTGCGAAGGCTCGTGACCATGGATGGTGGAAAGTAGTGCGACAAAAAGCGTTGAGTCATGTCATCCCAAGTGTGAATAGAAATCCTCGGGAGACGATCAAACCATTTCTCGGCGTGGTGTGATAAAGTATGTGGAAAGAGTTGAAGGCGAAGAACATCCATTGTGGCACCAGGCAACTTCATGCTTTGAGTGATTGTAATGAACTTGTCGAGGTGTTTGTTGGCATCATCATCAGGCATTCCTCTAAAAGGATTTGTTTGCACTTTCTGAATCATGTGGTGCTTCAACGAAAACTCCGGAACCGTGATTTGCATCGGCGCAATCGGTCCTCCTCGTCCAAACATGGTAGGTTGACAAAGCTCCTCCATTGTCCGAAGATGGGGTTGTGGAAGAACATTGTTGTTATTATTGTTGAGGTGCGGTGGATTATTGTTGTTGTTAACACATGCCATACTTAAATCTTCTCGAGTCTCGGGCTCTTGATAAGTAGAAGATCTAGTACGCATACACCTGAAAATGCAAAAGAAAAAGAAACCAAACACAAAGACAATATATATACACAATAAAGATAAAATCTTTTTGGATTTTTTTTGAAATTTTTAATTTTTATGGATTTTTTAACAATTTTAATTTTTATGGTTTTTTGTTTTTTTAAGCAAGAAAATAACGCTCAAAAGTGAACGGATCCCAAAAAGCAACGCGTCTCTCACAGAAAACCGTTAATCTTTACGAAAAGAGCCGGCAGCGGCGCCATTTTAATAACTAGATTTTGCTCAGTTAAAAGATTCGTTGAGTGTGTTCTAATCGAATTGATCTGGTTTAACTATGCGACTCAGTCGTTCTTTGGTGAAACAAATAGTTGTGTCGTTGTAGTATATTAAAATGTACAAAACAATGTAAGTAAATGACAGGAATTTAAAGCGAGACTAAAAGTAAATGACACATAATTAAATCTAAACTAATTAAAAGTAAAGGGTGCAATATTTAAACTTTGAAAAGTAAATTAATTAAATGACTTAAATAAAAGCGTGACGAAAATTAAACTTGACAATGTAATATAATTTGAAAACTTAAAAAATAAATCAAGTAAAGATGCGGGAAAACAAAATTTAAAATAAAAACAAAAACAAAACAAGAATATGAATCTGATCGCACTACGATCGCAACCAACTAATGTGGTTGGATCGTACCCGGATCGTAGCTTGATCGCAGCCTAGATCACACTTGGAAATCGTAGCCTACGATCGCACTTGATGCGATGGAAACAAAATGGATCGTGCTCTATGGATCGTACTATATGGATCGTACTCCACCACGATCGCAACAAAGTGGATCGCAGTGGGTGATCGTGACCAAGCGATCGCAACTACGGATCGCACTCTATGATCTTACCCACGATCGCAACGAGTGATCGGGGTGTGGATTATGGAGTGTGATCGTAATGTGATCCTAGTCCTTGATCGCAACAATGGATCGCAAGTAGAAACCCTAGGGGTTTATGCGATCGCACTTGTTGGATCGTACTGGGGTAAAAAGCAGTTACGATGGGAATAAGAAAAACAGAATAAGCAAACGCAATAAGCACTAAGACAAATAAGCAAATACCAAAGAAGCACTTTTAACTATAAGCAGATAACAAAACATAATTAAAACGAGAACAAGCAAAACCAAATGAGCTTAAAAATAATACTTTAAAAAACTCAAAATAAGTAAACTTTATCAAATAATCTTTAAAAAGGTGAACTTTTTAGAAAACTAAGAAAAGCAAATAAGCTAAGTACAAAACAAGCCAATAAGATTGTCAAACTTATAGCTCATCTCATACAAAAACTTATATAAAAGTGAAAAGGTAAACTTTTTAGTAAAATAAGCAAAGAGATTAAGCAATCTCTTGCTTAATCCGAATTTTAAATAAACCAAAAAGAAGAAAAGTAGAAAGAGAATGATAAAAGAAACTTGATCAAAGGTAAATGAAGATTAAAGCAACAAAATTAAAGAACACTTACTTGGAATTAAAATGAATTAAAGTGCAAGACAAGTATTTAAAATGACATAAATTTAAAGAGCAAGTAATTAAAAGGTGGAAGACTAATTGTCACCTTAGCCAACCAAATGAAAATGATTTATCTAATGACTATTTATAGGGGAGGATTAAGGGGTGCTTAGGAAGCTTCCTCCCCTCCTTCATTTTCTCTTAATTGCACCATTAGGTCCTTAAGCCTTTAATCTTCTTTAATCTTGGACTTTAATGACTTTTGACTCAGGATTTCTTTGGACTCGTCTTTTAATTCTTCAATAAATAAGACTTGAGTTCTTCGGCTTTTAGTAAACTTCCGTCTTTTGACTTTTTCTTCGATAAATCTTCAGAATTGGTCTTGGACTTCCGTTCTATTTTGCACTCTTGACTTCTTGACTTCGTATTTCATCTTTTTTCTTCAATAAAAGCCCGTAAATGCCCGTGTTTTCTCCACTTTTCACCTTTTCGTCCTAAATCACAACAAAAACAGAAACCACGCATAATTCCGACATAAAAGACATAAAATACACGTTTTGGGTTGGTTATTATTGTAATTAAGTGGTATAAAGGATGGGTGTTTACACACCTATCAATGGTCATTATGAATTCGTGGTTATGCCTTTTGGTCTCACGGATGCTCCAGCTGTATTTATGGACTTGATGAATCGGGTTTTCCATGAATTCTTAGCCAAGTTCGTCATTGTATTCATTGATGACATCATGATCTTCTCTAAGACTAGATAAGAGCATGGGGATCATCTTCATACGGTACTACACATTCTTCGACAAGAGAACTTGTATGCTAAGCTTTACAAATGTGAGTTCTGATTGAATAAAGTGGCATTTATGGGCCACATGATTTCAGTAGAAGAGATTACCATGGATCCGGCGAACGTGGAGGCTATCACCAAATGGCCAAAACCGACGTCAACAACTAAGTACCAAGTTCTCGGGTTAGCTGGTTGTTACCGCAGATTTGTGAAGGCTTCTCACGAATGACCGTACCCTTGATTAAATCATGCGTAAGAGTGAGAAATTGTTTCAAACGACGGACGATAGAAGAGCTTCAAAGAGCTTAAGCATCATCTGGTTTCTGCTCCTATTCATACTCTCCCATCTGGCATAGGTGGATTTCAGATAATAGTGATGCTTCGAGAAAAGGTCTTGGTTGTTACTCATGCAGCATGGGAAGGTGATTGCTTATGCTTTACGATAGCTAAAGCCCTATGAAGTGAGTTATCCTTGTAACACCCTATTTTGATAAATGGAATATCATAAGATTATTATGGCGTGTCATCAAATCATGCAAGGTAAATGTCCAAAAACATTAACTGACCATAAAACGAAATACCGGAATCAAACATCGGTAGTCCAACATAAGCTCACACACATGAATATAAGTACTAAAATGGAAAAGGGCTAAACAATGTCCAAAACAAATAAAGTAAGGTAATTTATGGAAAATGCATAAAGTAATGAAGGCTAGATAGCTTCCATCCGTATGCACATACTCTCAAGTCCTAGTTGTGTCCCTGAGTACCTGCCGTTTGGGAACATGAAAGGAAAATGGCTGAGCAAAACGTCCAGTGAACGGATTACAAGCATAACATGAAATGACATAGGCATAGTACGACTAATAGCAGCGGAAATGTATAAGTCATAGACAACTTGGAACATGTTCATAAAACTGATTCTATAGTTTGAAAAGACTTATGTTTTTATATGAAAACTATATTAATTAGCCAATAGCCCATATAGGTCATGAGGTTCCACCGTTCATAAATACTTGGAGGGGAGACCTCTCGTCATGCTATTAGAGGGGATGCCTCTAATTAATTAGTCTGGGTAGGAGGGATCAACTCCTTGTGAAGGATGCAAGGCACACACCACATAAAATCCTGTAAAAACATGTAACTAGGATGCACCCATATGCCCCACATGATAATATATATATATATATATATATATATATATATATATATATATATATATATATATATATATATATATATATATATATATATATATATATATATATATATATATATATATATATATATATATATATATATATATATATATATATATATATATATATATATATATATATATATATATATATATATATATATATATATATATATATATATGGCCAAACTATAAAAGGGATGATACAAGGTTTTTTTGCCTAGTATAAAAATATTAGTTCGTTGAAGTGGTCTAATCGAATTGATTACAGGTTCAAAGTGTGACTCAATTATTTTTGGTTAAGAAAAATAGTTTTCGTTGTAGTAAAAGGAAAGTGAGAGACTTTAAAGTAAATCTAAATCTAATTTAAAATAATTGGCGAGAAATTAAAGTGTGACGAAAAATTAAAAGCACTTAAAGTAAATAACGCAAACTTAAAACTATCTAAGGCAAACTTAAAACGCAACTAAAACTTAAACTAAAGCAAGGCTTAAAATAAATCTAAGGCAAGTAAACTTAAAGTGCGACTAAGGAAAAAGGCGGGAAAAGTAAAGCTTAAAAATTAAAAATTAAAACTTAAAAACTGAAACTAAAAAGAACCTGAAAACAGCTCATTCGGAATAATCCTTCGTTCGGAATAATCACTCATCCGGAATGTCACCTTCGTTCGGAATGATTCTTCTTCACTCGGAATAATTACGAAAACCTTGATCCGTAATGTTCCAAATGAACACCCCCTTGATCCGGAATATACAAGTTATTCCGAATGAACCTTTGATCCGGAATGTTCCGAATGAAGACCTTGATCCAGAATGTTCCGAATGAACACCCTTCGTTCGGAATGTTCCGAATGAAACCTCTTTGATTCGGAAGAAGTTCTTTGGTTCGGAATATCCTCTGATTCTGAATATGATATTGATCCGGAATACTCAAGTCGATCCGGAATGTTCCGAATGAAGGTCCTTGATTCGGAATGTTCCGAATAAACACTTTGATTCGGAATAAACACTGACCCGGAATACTTTGCTTAGTTCGGAATATTCACAACACCACCTTCATTCGGAATACCTGGCTTTGATCCGGAATAATAGATAGAAATTCCTTGATTCGGAACGACTTGCTTTGATCCGGAATAAACCTGGGCAACAAACAGAAGCGAAGAACACGAAACCAAAAACAACACGAATCTAGATAAAATCAATCAAAATAAACCAAAAGATTAAACAAGACTAATCCAATAACATCTACTAATCATAAACAAACAATCCAAAACAATCAAACTAACAATAATAATCAAAATAATCAAAACCCACTTAATCAATTTAATAAAAACTCAAGAACATGAACATAAACAATAAAGCATAAAGATTAAAGATTGACAAGAAAGGTAGATAGAAGATTGACAATAAAAGTAAAGATTAACAATAATTAAAAGGAAACTTACTTGAAATTAAAGGTATTTAAGGTGCAAGACAATGTATTTAAATTGACATGAATTTAAAGAACAAGTAATTAAAAGGATGGAAGACTAATTGTCACTATTAGTCAACAAAATGAAAATGAAATCCTAATGATCTATTTATAGGAGGATTAGGGAGGTGCTTAGGAAGCTTCCTCCCCTCTTTCTTCTTTCTTTAATTGCATGATTAAGTCCTTGTCTTCTTAATTCTTTGACTTTAACGACTTTGTCTCGGGATTTCTTTAAACTCATCTTGTAATTCTTCAATAATATAGACTTGAGTTCTTCGGCTTTTAGTAAACTTCCGTCTTTTGACTTTTTCTTCGATAAATCTTCAGAATTGGTCTTGGACTTCCGTTCTTTTTGCACTCTTGATTTCTTGACTTCGTCTTTTGTCTTTTTCTTCGATAAAAGCCCGTGAATGCCCGTGTTTTCTCACCTTTTCACATTTTCGTCCTAAATTACAACAAAAACACAAACCACGCATAATTCCGACATTTATGACATAAAATACACGTTTTGGCTCGGTTATTATTGTAGTTAAGTGGTAAAAAGGATGGGTGTTTACACACCTATCAAATCCCCTACACTTGACCATTGCAATGTCCTCATGCAATACATTAGTTACAAAGCAAGATTACATTTTCCATCATAATCAATCTGTTAATGCAATAAATGCCTAAAAACGTTACTTGCATTTTTCGGTCTCGCCTTATTTTGATTACGACAATATGTAAAAACAAGCATTTACGAAAACAACGAAAAACGAATTCTTGAGTTCAAGTATTTTTCATTTTACTCATTTTCACTTAAGGTATGGATAAACAAGTACTAACCTTAATCAAGTGATCAAGTGATTTAATCTTTTCTTAAAAATCACTTTTTATTAAGTGTGACAAGTTTTTATTAAACTTTCTTTTTAAGAAAATGTTTTATTAAATTAATTATTTGAAATTTGAAAATGACATATTATTATTTGGTTAAGAATATCCTTTCAGGATATTTTTTATATCCAGATAAGACCTCCACCACTAAAGGACAAAAAGGAGCGGAGTCTAGTCCGGCGGTACCTTAGCACCTAGGCGGTACCTTATCGATAAGGTACCGCGGGCTAAGATAAGGTACCGCGGGCAGAACTAGCCGTTGGCTCCTTTGTCCTATAAATAGTGGACCATTCTCAGCTTTTCATCTCACCTCTTTTGCACATTTATTTCCAGATTCAAACCCCTTCTTTAATCACTCAAATCTTTGATCATTTGTTTGATTATTACTTGTTTAAGAAGTGAATCTTGTTCTTCCATCCCTTCCTCTCCAAGTGCAAAGAGAAGAACACTATCCTTGTGAAGTGTTGAGTCCACCACCAAAGATCCATTGAAGATCTAATTTTATACATTTGTAGTTATGTCATAGTTGTGAAGATCCAAGTAGTTGTGTCTATTTGGAAGTTGTGTATGTACTAAGTATAGTTGTGTAGATTGGTCCTAGCTATGATTAGGGCTCGACTTTTAGCTTAGAGTCGGAAATTGGTTAAGCGACGTGTACGGTTTTCTCCACCATAAGGAGCTTGTTGTGTAGTGAACTCTCGAGTAAGGAGTACTCGAGGAGTGGAGTAGGAACGAGGAGTGAGCTTCGTTGCCGAACCACTATAAATCCTTGGTGTTCGGTTTGATCTTTCTTTACCCTTAACTCTTTACATTCTTTATTCTTTATGCATATACATGTGTTAGTATTAGATTAGTTACACTATCATTCTTTATTCTTTGTGGATATATTTTTGTTAGTATTAGTTTAGTTACACTATCATTGTTCATATTGTGCATAAGAAGATTTCACATATTTCCTCAAGCCTAAGTTTTTGAAAAAGGATTTTTGGAAACCACATTTTAACAAGTAAATATAAGAAACTATTCAACCCCCCCCCCCTTCTAGTTTCTACGATTGGTATCAGAGCGGGTTGCTCAAGAATTTTTAAAGTATATTGTATTTTAAAACTTGAATCGATCTATGGATTCCAACAAATACCTAGAAGGGCAATCTATGCAAAGACCACCACTTTTTGAAACCGATAGTTTTATTTATTGGAAAAATAGATTTGAAACTTATGTGAAATCAAAAGATTTAGATCTTTGGCATGTTATTACCAATGGTGATTTTTTACCCTTTCAATTTAATGAAGTTTCTAAAACAAAAGAATTGGTCACTTTTGACAAAGCTAATGACGATACTAAAAAGAAACTTTCAAAAAATAATGAGGCTAAAATGGTGATTTATAATGCTTTGCCTAAGAAAGAGTATGAAAGAATTTTTATGTGTGAAACAGCTAAAGATATTTGGAACACTCTTTTAGTAAACCACCAAGGTAATAGCCAAGTAAAAGAAAGCAACATCGATCTTCTTGTCCAACAATATGAGCAATTTGTCATCTTAGAAGATGAAACTATTTATAGTGCATTTGCTAGGTTTAACACCATTATTACTAGTCTAAAAGCACTTGATGAAGGTTTTTCTAGCAAGAACAATGTTAGGAAGTTTCTAAGGGCCTTACGTCCAAAGTGGAGAGCAAAAGTCACGGCGATTGAAGAGTCGAAATATCTCTCAACTTTATCACTCGATGAACTCATAGGAAACTTGAAGGTTCATGAGATGATAATTTTGAAGGACTCGGAATTAGTGAAAACCAAGAGTGAAAGGAAATCTCTTGCACTTAAAGCCAAGAAGGCACAAAGTAACCATGATAGTTCCTCGGAAAGCGATGACGAGGAGTATGCATTGGCGGTGAGAGATTTCAAGAAGTTCTTCAAGAGACGAGGTCAACACGTTAGGCAACCCAACTATGACAAGAAACCATTGTCAAAGAATCGGTTTGTCAAGAACGAAAAAGGTGATAGGAATTGCTTTAGATGTGGTGATCCAAATCACTTCATTGGTGATTGTTCCAAATATCTTTAGCGGTTTCACACATAAAAATTCTTTCATACTCTTTCTTAGGAAAAGCATTATAAATCACCATTTTAGCCTCATTATTTTTTTGAAAGTTAGGGTCTGTACGGTGTTGAATTTATAGAAAAAAAAACCTTAAAAAATATCAATGGCTGCCAAAAAATCCCTTCTTCTCATAACCTAATTTTCTTTTTCCTTTAATCCGAATACCTTATAATGATGTTGTTTTCTCGAATAATCACTGATTATTCTTGAGTTAACAAAGTCTTTATTTGGTTGATTGATTTTAGGGTAAATTAAATTGGTTTTAATTTTCGTTTTTTGCCGTCATTGTCTTGTGCGATTGTTTTGGTTCTCTCGTCGGTGGTTAATTGTCTCCTTTAGGTCGTCCTGTGCTACCTAGACAAGTAGTTTCGGTTTGTGGTTTAAATAGTTGATTCACATTAATTGTTTTTTTAGGGTTTCGCTGTGCTTGGGTCTCGTTTTTTATTGGTGGATTGCTCTTGTAGCATTTAATCTCCTTCAGTATTGTTGCGCATTAAATCGTTAAATATTAAATCGTTTTTATTGGTGGATTGCTACCTAGACAAGTAGTTCGTTTGTTTTTATCTGTCGGCTGACCTTCTTTCGTCGGCTAACCCTATTCTTGGCGGCTGACACTATTCTTGGCGGCTGACATTAAATTATTCAGTGATTCGATTAATGGAATTGTTTGGTTCACGTGGTAATTGATTTATTATTCAGTGATTCGATTGATTTTCCGTGTCGTAGTTTTGTTGAAGCTATGGTGGATTCGAGCAATGTAAGTGATAAACCATTGTTTACAGGTTGAAATGATGCGGTTATGGTGTCTAATATTAAGGTTCTAGTTACGTTAGAGGAGATATCTAATTTGTTTTCTATTCCTTTGAATACTGTGCGTGACATTGAAGTGTTTGCAAATGGTGTTAAGGCAAACAAATTTCCCAAATGGTCTACTTTACCTAAGGAGATCACTATGCTTTATTATGAAGTTTTGTGTGAACGCCATAAGATCTAACTAGCAGCACTTCTTCACTCAGTTCAGGTGGTTCAAGTGTGCACTCTGCACAAATGGCTAAGGGAACAGATGACCCTCTAACAAATGTTTCCTCTTCTTGTGATGTAGTTTTGGACCTTGCAGCTAAGGCTGCAACCATTAATGGTTTGCAACTGTGTAATCTACATGAGGTTTTGAAATTATTTGGTGTAACAATGCGCACGGTTGGTGATGTGGGTGAATTTATGCATGAATTAAGAATGAAGAAACATCCTTTGTGGGAATTGATCTCACATGACCGTGCTAAAGAAATTCTGGAGTTACTTTGCAAATTTGAAGCTGATATGGTTACGTCTACTAATGGAGGTATTAATGCAGTCTCTTCTTCGCTTAATTCTGAAAATGTCTGTGAAGGGGTTAATATCTCTATTCCTAGGAAGGTCGTTGAAAAAGTAAATACTCGCTACCACAACACTTTATATGGTTACTTTCTTGGTAAAAGGATTGCATTTCCTGTGGTTGAGTATTTTGCTAAGAATAACTGGGCAAAACATGGTCTTAAGCTTATCATGATGAATGAGAAAGGTTTTTTCTTTTTTCAATTTGGGTCTAGTGAGGGTCTTAATGCGGTTCTGGAAGGTGGTCCGTGGATGGTTCGTAATTCACCAATGTTTCTTAAGAAATGGACTATGAAAACGAATCTTCTAAAGGAGGAACTAACTCGTATTCCGGTATGGGTCAAGTTTCATGATGTCCCGCTACAGGTATTTGAAGAGGAAGGTATTAGTTAAATGCTTCGTTTCTTGGTAAGCTTATTATGATGGTTAATTATACTGATAATATGTGCAAAGAGTCTTGGGGTCGTTGTAGTTTTGCTCGTTGTCTTATTGAGATGAATGCTGATTCGGAGTTTATAGATAACGTTACTATTGGTATCCCTGATCTTGAAGGCTCTGGTTGTACTAAGGAATTAATTCGTGTTGAATACGAATGGAAACCGCCTAAATGTCATACTTGTAATATTTTTGGTCATTCCTTTGATTCTTGTCCAAAAAATGTTAAACCTAAAACGGTTGAAAATGTGCCAACTCATATTGATAATGATGGATTCCAACAAGTGCAAAGCAAGAGGAAGAAGTACAAAGGTAATTTAGGGAATCAAGTTCCGAGAGGTGTTCCATTGAGCAAGGGTTTCCAAACGGGTAAGACGGTTGTTTTTCGTCCAAAAACTCACTTGGATACTACAAGTACGAGTGGTGATAATAGTAGTAAGTTGAATACTAAATCTTGTCAGTTGCAGCAGTCTAGTAATCCTAATGGTCCGAACAAGGGTAAAGCTCAAATGAGCAGTGTTTCTACATCTGCTAAATTTTCATCTTTGTCCATGCCTGGTATTGACGAAGGGGTTCAAGTAAGCGAGGAAGATAATGAGGAGGAGGAGGGAGTCGAGGTCGTCTTTGATGAATCGGTGAATCTTCTCAACACTAATATTGGGGCAAGCACTCCTACTGGCTAATCCCATGTTGATATTTATTATTTTCCTCGTAACTTTATGTTATCGTCTTGGTTTTTGTCTAGTTTATATATTTCCAGTATTCTAGACTAGTTAATGTTTATGGCCTGTCATAAACATTTTGTTTAACAAGCTGCCTGTAGCTTGCGGTTAATGTGGCATTTCAACCACATTCCTTGTACTTCAACGCTTTTTTTGGTTCTATTTACCGGGGTCATTGTTACCCTTTTACCAAAAAAAAAGCCCGCTCGTGATAAGAACCACACGGCGTTCGTTAGTGGCGCTTGGAGCGATAGCGGTGAAGATGATGATGACAACCCCAAAGAGGAGAAATGTCTAATGGCTCACACTTCTAAAGAGGTACATTCCGAAATCGAATATTATAGCAATGATAGTTCCACTTGTGATGATATTGAATTTGAAGGCAAATATGATAGTTTACACAAACTTAGTCTTAAATTCATAGAAAAGAATAAAACCTTAAAAACAACCAAAACTAAGCTTGAAAATAAGATCAATGAACTTAGGGAGAAATTGGCTAAACTTGAGAAAAATAAAGAGGTTGATTTAAGTTGCTTAAGTTGTGAGAAACTTAGATTAGAGAATGAAGATCTCAAGAGCACCTCCATTAAATTGGAAAAGTTCATGAAAGGAACTAGTGCTCTTGATGATATGTTAAACAAACAAGTTCATTCTAAGGAAAGACTTGGTCTAGGTTTTAACTCAAATGAAGCCTCAACTAGTGAACCAAAACAAGTCAGGTTTTCACAAAAAACGCCCACTGTACACGGTTCCAAATTGTATGGCGCGATTCCTTATCACTATGGAACCGCCGCCATAGATAAGGTACCGCGGGCAGAGGATGATTTTGGTGAAAATCCTGAACTTTCTGAAAAGTCTAAGTTAGATGAAAAACTAAAGCATCTTACTGTTAATAAGGTAAAATTACCTATACTTGACGACAATGCTATTGGTAAGTTCTACAAGCCATTAAGTAAACCTCTCATGGGAAATAGAAGTTTATCTAGACTATCCTCTACTTCACCTAGAGTACGGAATGAGTCTAAGCCTAGAAGTAGAACGACAACGCCTAAAAGAGATAATCAAAACAATTCACGATCTAGAAGTAAAACTCCAACACCTAGAAGGAATAATCATAACTCTAAACCTAGATCAAATACACCCAGGAGAAATAATGAACAACAAAATGGTTACATGAATTACTACCCTCCTCCATTTTGTTCTCCATGGGGAACCCCTTCTTCATTCATGCATCCCAACCAAATGCAAGGGATGTTTGGAACTAACAATTTTGGACCCATGAGATATTGGGGACCAAATGTTTGATCTTGTGTGTTGTTACCTAGATATGCTTGGGAATTGATTTGGAGCCCGATGAGTGGATTAAGGATAGTGGATGTTCTAAACACATGACGGGTAATCGAAGTTTGTTCTCGCATTACAAAGCATATGATGGAGGTAACGTCACATTCGCTAGTAGTCTACGTGGTAATATCATTGGCAAAGGTACGGTTTCTCTTGACTCCATGACCATTGAAAATGTTGAGCACGTAGATAACTTAGGATTTAACCTTTTAAGTATAGGTCAAATTTGTGATAATAAGTGTAAGGTCATCTTTTCGGAACATGACAGTGAAATCGTAAAAGATGGAAAAGTCATTGGAAAAGGTGTTAGAAAGCATGGGATTCATGTCATGAAGGTTAATAAGAAGTCAAAAGATAACATATGTCTTGCGACTATAGATGATAGTTCTACTCTTTGGCATAGGAGATTAGGCCACGCTAATATGCGTTTAATTCAATCTTCAGTCTCTAAGGAGTTGGTAAGACACCTCCCCAAGATTAAGTTTGATAGTCACTTTTGTGATGCTTGCAAAGTTGGAAAGCAAGTTCACTCATGTCACAAAGCCAAGAATTTGGTTTCGACCTCTCGGTGCTTAGAGCTCCTACATATGGATCTTTTTGGACCTTCCGCCATACGGAGTTATAGAGGTAACCTTTATACCCTAGTTATAGTTGATGACTATTCTAGATTCACTTGGACTAGATTTTTGGCATCTAAGAATGAAGCTTTCGATCACTTCGAAATCTTTAGTCGAAGAATTCAAAATCAACTAGGATGTTCAATTGTTTCTATTAGGATGGATCATGGTAGGGAATTTGATAATGAAGTGCAATTTGGTGCCTTTTGTGAAGCTCATGGTATTACCCATAACTTCTCGGCTCCTCGCACTCCACAATCAAATGGGTAGTTGAAAGGAAGAATAGGACTCTCCAAGAGATGAGTAGGACGATGTTAAACGAGCAATCTTTGCCTCAAAAGTTTTGGTGCAATGCCGTGGACACATCGGCTTATATTCTCAACCGAATTCTTATTCGACCTTTCCTAGGAAAGACCCCATATGAGATTCTTAAAGGTAAGAAACCCTCATTAGAATACTTTAGGGTGTTTGGAAGCAAGTGCTTTATCCTCAACACCAAAGACTACCTTACCAAGTTTGACCCAAAGTCTTACGAAGGTATCCTTTTAGGTTATTCCCAAACTAGTAAAGCCTACATAGTCCTAAATAGAACCACGGGGGTTATTGAAGAATCACTCAACGTAACCTTTGATGAAACCCCTCCTTCGCCCAAGACACCACCATTGGTTGATGATGACTTGGATGAATTAGAAGTAGTTAAAGCCAAAGAGGTTAGAAAAATAGGAGTTGAAGACCTTAGTGTTGAAAAGGAAGTAAACATTAAGGAGTCTAGGGATCATACTCTCAATAATGTCATTGGTGACTTAAATCAAAGGACCCTAAGATCTCAAGTTCAAAACCAAAGCAACTTCTTTTGTTTCGTCTCCTTGATTGAACCAAAGAATGTTAAAGAAGCTTTGTCGGACGAGAGTTGGGTCATTGCGATGCAAGAAGAATTGAACCAATTCGTTGCCAATGATGTTTGGGAACTTGTTCCTCCACCTAGAAGTTCTACCATTATATGAACCAAATGGGTGTATAGAAATAAGTTAGATGAAAATGGTGTTGTGTCTCGTAACAAAGATAGACTTGTAGCACAAGGCTATAATCAACAAGAAGGGATTGATTATGACGAGACATATGCACCGGTAGCTAGATTAGAATCCTTTTAGCCTACGCTTGTGCCTTAGATTTTAAGCTTCAACAAATGGATGTAAAGAGTGCATTTCTTAACGGTTTGATCAATGAGGAAGTATATGTGGCTCAACCTCCCGGCTTCATTGATTTTGAGAAACCGGACCATGTTTACAAGCTTAAGAAAGCACTTTATGGACTCAAACAAGCACCCAAAGCTTGGTATGATAGACTTAAAGCGTTTCTTGTTAAAAATGAGTATACCATGGGAATGGTAGACAATACACTCTTTACAAAGAAGAAAGGTCCTCACCTCATAATCGTACAAATATATGTTGATGACATTATATTTGGCTCAACTTGTCAAGAATTGTGTGATGACTTTGCCAAAATCATGCATGATGAGTTTGAAATGAGTATGATGGGAGAACTTAACTTCTTTTTAGGACTCCAAATTAAACAAATGGACGATGGTATTTTCTTTTGTCAATCTAAGTACGCTAAAGAAATGCTAAAGAAATTTGGATTAGAAGAATCTAGACCAATGAAGACCCCTATGGCCTCGGATACTAAACTCACCGTTGATGATGATTATGATTCGGTAGACAACACCAAATATAGAGGTATGATTGGTAGTTTGTTATACCTAACGGCAAGTCGACCGGATATCATGTTTAGTGTTTGCCTTTGTGCTCGCTTCCAAGAGGCTCCCAAAACCTCTCACCTTGAAGCGGTTAAGCGTATCTTCCGAGCGGTTAAGCGTATCTTCCGATACATTAAAGGCACTATACATTTAGGATTATGGTATCCTAAAGAGACCGGCGTAGAAACCATTGTCTACACGGACTCGGATAATGCGGGAGACTATGTGGACCGGAAAAGCACTAGTGGAGTTTGTACCTAAATGGGTTGTTGTTTAACTTCTTGGTTCTCCAAGAAACAAACCGCTCTTGCAATATCCACCACGGAAGCCGAGTATGTGAGTACCGGAAAAGCATGCCAACAAGCTCTATGGATGAAGCAAGCGCTTGTTGATTACGGGATTTCTCTTGATGATGTTCCCATCATGTGCGATAATAAAGGCGCTATAGACCTTAGCAAGAATCCCGTGCAACATTCGCAAACCAAACACATAGAAATTAGACACCATTTCCTTAGGGATAATGTTCAAAAGGGGAACATTTCTATTGAAAAGGTGCCCTCCGAGGACAACTTAGCCGATATCTTCACTAAGCCACTTAAGAGGGAACCTTGATTTCCTTCTTTTTATAGTTTATCACTTTGAGTCTTTAAGTCTTTTAAACTCCTTTTGAAAAATCTTCTCCTATCTTTTTGAAAACTCTCAAAGTTTTCATCAAAATGGTTGAAAAATGATTTTTTACATTGTTAATTCAATCTAAAAACGGTTTTTCATAGATTCTCGCTATTAATCTAGAGCTTACATAATTCATATGTATGATTCTCTCAAACATAGCAAGAACAAGATAGAATCAAGGAGGATCATTGTGTCATGACTTAAGGTCTTGTCTTACACACCTCCTACATCGATTTTTTTTAATCCATGTATTTTGGTCAAATCTCTATTTGGTAAGTTTGCATATGTTTTCTTTGTCTTTCTTTGCTTTTAAGCATATCCCTATGATAAGTTAGACTAGAAAACTAACATTTGCTGAAAAATTTTCCTCCAAACACCAAACCCTGCTTCTGCAGGCGGTTCCATATGTGAACCGCGGTACCTTATTGATAAGGTACCGCCACCCTTGATAAGGAATCGCCTATAGTGCCTTCCTTTTTCGGGTTTTTGTCTGAAACTACATTTGCTCCAACATTTTTGAGAATCTTTGTTTCAAACCCTTTGACCACCCCAAAAATACCCTAAGCCTTCCCTATTTAAGCCATAAGCATTTTGCATTACTTCACATCCAAAATGTCTTATTCTCCCAATGAAAGCCTTGAATCTCCTCCATTTTCTCCAATTGCTTTCAATCCAAACTCACCCAAGAACACTCTTAATCACATGTCTCCTACCAAGAATGTTGATTGTGGAACATCTTCCACCACCACCCTTTAGTGTTCTTCCTCCTTCTCATGATAATGTCATGCATCATGGAACATATTGTCAATGTTGTCAATATCAACACCTTGCTATGGCACACATCTATGAGGAGTTGAGCTACATCAAGAGTCTCTTAATCAAGCCTTCTCTTCACTTTGATTATGAGATCTCCAACAAGCCACCACCACCACCCTCTGCTATTACCTTGTCTTTCATATAAGCATTGGTTGCTTATCCACAAGACACCAAATTCAAGCAAATCTTAGAATTCTAGAATAACTAGGATAAGATTTATGCTTTTGGCTTGTTCCTTTTTCCATACTTCTTTGTATGATGTCCTTTTAGTAACCTATCTTGGATCTTTGTCTTTGTGTTTTCTTCTCTTTTATTTTTTTATGTGACATATTGCTATATATTGTTGGTGGTTTCTTTTGTTCAACTAACCCTTCTATGTAGCTTGTCACCATATCTCGATTCCTCGGTGCCCCAAGCTAGGGGAGTAAGCACCAAGGGGGAGTCTTTGCGAAGTCCGTTTCTTCAAACACCGACTTGTGCACCCTTTTTGCTTCGACAAAGGGGGAGAAATGAATAAACTCGTCTTCGAAAATCTTGTTTTTGTATGATTGAGTTTATGTATTGTCGGAATCAAAAAGGGGGAGATTGTTAATGCAATAAATGCCTAAAAACGTTACTTGCATTTTTCGGTCTCTCCTTGTTTTGATTATGACAATATGTAAAAACAAGCATTTACGAAAACAACGAAAAACGAATTCTTGAGTTCAAGTATTTTTCATTTTACCCATTTTCACTTAAGGTATGGATAAACAAGTACTAACCTTAATCAAGTGATCAAGTGATTTAATCTTTTCTTAAAACTCACTTTTTATTCAGTGTGACAAGTTTTTATTAAACTTTCTTTTTAAGAAAATGTTTTATTAAATTAATTATTTGAAATTTGAAAATGGCATATTCTTATTTGGTTAAGAATATCCTTTCAGGATGTTTTTTATATCCAGATAAGACCTCCACCACTAAAGGACAAAAAGGAGTGGAGTCTAGTCCGGCGGTACCTTAGCACCTAGGCGGTACCTTATCGATAAGGTACCGCGGGCTAAGATAAGGTACCGCGGGCAGAACTAGCCGTTGGCTCCTTTGTCCTATAAATAGTGGACCATTCTTAGCTTTTCATCTCACCTCTTTTGCACATTTATTTCCAGATTCAAACCCCTTCTTTAATCACTCAAATCTTTGATCATTTGTTTGATTATTACTTGTTTAAGAAGCGAATCTTGTTCTTCCATCCCTTCCTCTCCAAGTGCAAAGAGAAGAACACTATCCTTGTGAAGTGTTGAGTCCACCACCAAAGATCCATTGAAGATCTAATTTTATACATTTGTAGTTGTGTCATAGTTGTGAAGATCCAAGTAGTTGTGTCTATTTGGAAGTTATGTATGTACTAAGTATAGTTGTGTAGATTGGTCCTAGCTACGATTAGGGCTCGACTTTTAGCTTAGAGTCGGAAATTGGTTAAGCGACATGTACGGTTTTCTCCACCATAAGGAGCTTGTTGTGTAGTGAACTCTCGAGTAAGGAGTACTCGAGGAGTGGAGTAGGAACGAGGAGTGAGCTTCGTTGCCGAACCACTATAAATCCCTGGTGTTCGATTTGATCTTTCTTTACCCTTAACTCTTTACATCCTTTATTCTTTATGCATATACATGTGTTAGTATTAGATTAGTTACACTATCATTCTTAATTCTTTGTGGATATATTTTTGTTAGTATTAGTTTAGTTACACTATCATTGTTCATATTGTGCATAAGAAGATTTCACATATTTCCTCAAGCCTAAGTTTTTGAAAAAGGATTTTTGGAAACCACATTTTAACAAGTAAATATAAGAAACTATTCAACCCCCCCTTCTAGTTTCTACACAATCCATATTGGCCTTTATTAAAGAGATAGAAAATTATCAACATTCAAAGTAAAGAAATCAAAAACTTACCTTAGGGTTTTGAAAGTGTCATGAATGATCATCATCCTCAAGTTTTCACTTTCTCCAAACCAAGCTTAAAAACGAGATCATTGTTATTATAAGTTAGCAAACTAACACGAACTCATGTGGGCCAATTATTCACTTAGACTCCCTTATTCCTAGGTGTATCTCTAATATTTTATTGTTGTATTGAATGATCACGAGGATGCATTGTTTGACTTATTTCGATAGTTTATTAGGCTGAAATAAAGTGGGACGACTTAATCAATAGTTATCTAAAGGACAAAATCTTTTAAAACTGCTTCTCGGGACCTCATAAAGTTCATATCTTGGCATAACTTGCTTCGCGATTTGAGACCTTTCTCGGACCGATATTTGGCAGCGACTTCATACTTTAAATCTTGAGAGACGTTCATGAAATAATGGTCTTCTCTTCATAATAGGAATTTCTTCACTTGAAGTTTTGAGAGATTCTTCATATTTGGACCACGACTTCTTCCTTTTTCTCCAATCTTTATTTGGGATTTTGATATACAACGATCCGCCTCCTTTTAGGACTTGGATCTATTTATCCTCATACCTTGTCAGGGCCTTTTTGGATAGACTTCTCCATGATCTTTACGGGAGTATTTGCTTTTCATCGTGTGTCTCGATCCTTCATATTGATTTTCGATAAATGATTCTTCACATCACTTGGGATCTTTAGCAACAAAATGTAGCCCTCATGCCTTGTTAGGGCCTTTTCGGACTCGCCAATCTTCGCATCCCGCTTAAATAAGTTATGCCTTGGCTATGAAGTCTAATCCATACCGAGCAACCCTTAAACGATCTTGGGCTAGAAGCTAAGTAACTTTTCAAATCGTACAACCTTATTTATTGCAAATAAATTTATTAGCAAGCGATGGGAGAATAGGCTTATAATTAAGTCACATAAATTCACGAAAGAATACCAAACTTATAATTGACTCTATCATCTCTCGTTCTCCACAGTTTAAAATCTCAAGGAATGAGACTCGTGGATGCTTAGCCTATTAAATCAAAGTTTTGTGTTTTCGAGTCGCCTATAGGATCTTGCAAACTCTTAGACTTTTTCAAGTTTAGAAATCGCATTTTAAAGTTCCCTTGATAAACGACTCTCTAGGATCAATTATAGGAACTTGCGAAAAGTTCTTGTTCTTAACCCATGAGAGTTAAGACTTTCGCGTTTTATAGCTCCCTATATAAAAGCCTTGCAAAACTTGACTTAAACACGTTAAGGATACTAGCTAGAGTAAACTTAGATAAGTAAACTCGGGTTGAGTCAAAAGATTCACAACGTTTGAAAATTAAAACCACTTTATTAAAATTTATACTAGCAAAGAAAATAAAATAACTATACAAAGGGAAAAACTAACAGGCCAAAATAGATCAAAATTTTTGAAAAATGTCGAAAAATTGATTTTCCGGTTAAAATGAGGACAAATACAAGGAAAAGACCACTTAACTTCGATAGAAGTCCCCCTACACTTGATATAAACATTGTCCTCAATGTTTAAGTATGTGGGAGTAAACTCCCATACACTTAGGACATTTTGCACGCTGATTAAATCTTGCTAAAGAAAAGACAACTAACGAGATTCCTATTTTAATATTGGAAAATATAAAATAGTGAATCGAAAAGAGCTTAGGATAGAACCGGGAAGACGGAAACACGGAATCACGGGTCGTCAAAAATCATCAAGAGTGGATCTTTGAGCGCTCGAATCCCTGAATATTAGAAGAGAGGAAATAGCAAACACCAACGGGTCTCCACTACACTTAGGATCTAGATAGCTAAAAGATAGATACATGAGTTGCCTCCCAAGAAGCGCTTGATTTTTTTTCACCGAGTCGTGAGCCTGACTCGACCTTGATTAGCATAGGAAGAAGCATGAAACATATCCATCGGGATCAAATACATAGTTTTCGTCCATCAAATAGCACAAGCTTAAGGCGAACAAGGCAAGCCAAAGAAGAGTAGGCAAGGTTCCCTTAAGCAAAGATGGAGCACCGTGGAAGCAAGGGTGAAGTGGTGCAAGCATATCTTCAGTAGTTCCGAAAATCTTTCATTTTATTTCATCAGATGGATACTGAGATGGCTGAAGAATGTCGATACCGGGGTCGAACACCTTTTCCTTTAGGGGAAAATAGCACTCAGGCTCAACAGAATTTGAAGATGATCCGCGAAGAAGAGGCACAACCTCGTCCTCAGAAGGTGGTCAAAGAGGTGTTAAATCATACGTGCTGCGGATGTTGGTGTCGTCCGGTTTCTTCTCCTTTGAAAGAATTTTCTTCAAATCCGAAGTAGGATCAAGACCATAATCATCAAAGTCTAAAGGAGGAGCATCACTCTCATGAGGGAAGTATGTATTGAGAAAAGTAGAGAAGTCTTCCTCAAATGAGTAGTCATCCAAAGTAGGATTAAGCATGGATGGCGGAGGATCTTCATCATGAGAAGAATCACTCGAAAGAGTATCGGCCTAATCAAAATCATCATAGGTGGGCATGTCGGGATAATCGGAAGTAAAGTCAGCATAATCATCTCCATCGAAGCTAGAATCATCATTATAAGCATCAAAGATCGGTGGAGAATCATATATGGGTGAAGGTTCCAAATTGGAGAGAGAATCATCCACATCATCTTGAAAAAGTGGATTGTCAATGCAAGAATCGAATAGAGGATTGTTGTAGACGACAAAATCATCAAGCACATTAATCATATTCGCTGATTCTCTTCCATAGGATTTGCTTGTAAGCTTCCCCATTTCAAAAACTTGTGCATCATCCCCGAATCTTAAGATGAGCTCACATTTATCCACATCTATTAAAGCTCTACCGGTTCTAAAAAATGGGCGTCCAAGTATTAACGGAATACGAGGGTCCATTTCATAATCAACAACGCCGAAGTCGACCGGAAAAGTGAATGTGCCAACTTTAATGAACACATCTTCGGGAATACCAACGGGGTAAGCGAGAGTGTGATTGGCAAGCTCAAGAGTCATTTTTGTGGGTGTAAGGTCGGGCAATGATAACTTTTTCCAAACCATTAAAGGCTATCAAATTTATACTTGCCCCGAGATCGGCTAAGGCAGTAAATTTGTCGGTTTGGTTAAAAGTACAATGTAGCACAAAACGACCGGGATCTCCAAGTTTTTCCGGAAGTTCTTTAAGAAGGACGGCAGAACAATTTTCATTTAATCGAGTATTAACAAACTCGGCCATCTTCTCCTTCTTGCTAAGCAATTCCTTAAACATCTTAACAAATTTAGGGATTTGTGCTAGAGCTTCAACAAGGGGAAAAGTGACGGTCATTTCCGAAACTTTCTTCAAATAGTTTGACACTTGAATGTCATCCTTGGTGTGCAGTTTGGCCTTGTCTAAGCGAGATGGATAAGGAATATTGGGTTTATAGGTGGAAGGTGTAGGTGTAGCAGGTAAAGGTTGAGATGTTGAAGGTTTAAAGGTGGAAGGTGGGGTTGGTGGAGGATTCGTCTTGGGTACTTCGTCATGACGAGGCGGAGACGGTAATGGTGTACTAATACTCGGTGTAGGAGTAGTAGGGATAAATGGTGGTGGAGGAGGTGTAGATGATGGGGGCGGGATAGGTGGTCCTACTAAAGTAACTCCACTACGGGTAGTAATAGCACTCACATTCGCTCGCGGATTGGTGACGGTGTTTGAAGGTAGAGAACTCGAAGTAGAGGGTTGAGTGGTGGGTAAGAAACTAGCCAACATATTCTTCAAATCATTCGTTTGATTGCTGAAGGAGGATTGTATATTATCTCGAAGCTCGGATCTAATGTCATTCCCTTGTTTGGTGATATCCCCTTTTAAACTGATAATTTGGCTCTGTAGATTCTTAATTTGCTCTCCTTGGGTTCTCATTAATGCTTCAACATCTTGATTGATGGGTAGGGCTTGTGGAGCGGGTGGGTGATAAGGATTAGAAGCTCGAGGTGGGTTTTGGTTGCTTCTATTGTAGTTGTTGTTGGGGTTGTGGTTTTGAGGAGAAAAACCTGGTGAAAGGTAGTTGTTTGACCGGTAACTTAGCAAATTTCTATCCCCTTGAGGTCGGGCTTGGTAATTTTCCGGTGAATAATTACCATAAGCCGCATACACGTTTTCCGGATTGCCTTGAGTGGAAGGACAATCAGTGTATGGGTGAGGACCGCCGCATGTCTCACAAGGATTGGCTACCGTTTAACTTGTTGTTGGTTTGTAGCGAGGAGCAAGATATTTTTGTTCATTTCAGCCATCATGCGGGTGAATTCGGTCATATCGGGGTTTGCTGAAGTAGAAGAAACATTGACTCTCGGGTTGTTCCTTGAAGAAGCGGAGGAATCCCAATTTTGTGATGAGTAGTCATGTTTTCAATAAGCTCTCTACACTCCTCGGGTCTCCTTTTCATAAATGTGCCACCGGCGGCTGCATTAATCGTATCACGATCACGAAAAGTCAAACCGTTGTAGAAAGTATCAATTAAGGTCACAGGTAGCATGTTGTGGTTTGGACAACGATCAATCAAAACATTATATCTTTCCCAAGCATCAAAGAGAGATTCATCGGGTTCTTGCATGAAACCGTTGATTTGATTGCGAAGGCTCGTGACCATGGATGGTGGAAAGTAGCGCGACAAAAAACGTTGAGTCATGTCATCCCAAGTATGAATAGAATTCTTCGGGAGACGATCAAACCATTTCTCGGCGTGGTGTGATAAGGTATGTGGAAAGAGTTGTAGGCGAAGTACATCCATTGTGGCACCGAGCAACTTCATGCTTTGAGTGATAGTAATGAATTTGTCGAGGTGTTTGTAGGCATCATCATCAGGCATTCCTCGAAAAGGATTTGTTTGTACTTGCTGGATCATGTGATGCTTCAACGAAAACTCCGGAGCCGTGATTTGCATCGGCGCAATCGGTCCTCCTCGTCCAAACATGGTGGGTTGACAAAGCTCCTCATTGTCCGAAGATCGGGCTGTGGAAGAACATTGTTGTTGTTATTATTGAGGTGCTGTGGATTATTGTTGTTGTTAACACCTGCCATAGCTAAATCTTCACGAGTCTCGGGCTCTGGATAAGTAGAAGATCTAGTACGCATACACCGGCGAAAGCAAAAGAAAACAATACCAAACACAAAGAGAATACATATATACACTATAAAGATAAAAATAAAATCTTTTTGGATTTTTGAAATTTTTTTAATTTTTATGGATTTTTAACAATTTTTTTAATTTTTATGGCTTTTTTTTTTTGAAAATATTTAAGCAAGAAAATAACGTTCACAAATGAACGGATCCAAAAAAGCAACGGTCTCTCACAGAAAACCGTTAATCTTTACGAAAAGAGCCGGCAGCGGCGCCATTTGATACAAGGTTTTTTTGCCTAGTATAAAAATATTAGTTCGTTGAAGTGGTCTAATCGAATTGATTACAGGTTCAAAGTGTACTCAATTGTTTTTGGTTAAGAAAAATAGTTGTCGTTGTAGTAAAAGGAAAGTGCGAGACTTTAAAGTAAATCTAAATCTAATTTAAAATAATTGGCGAGAAATTAAAGTGTGACGAAAAATTAAAAGCACTTAAAGTAAATAACGCAAACTTAAAACTATCTAAGGCAAACTTAAAACGCAACTAAAACTTAAACTAAAGCAAGGCTTAAAATAAATCTAAGGCAAGTAAACTTAAAGTGCGACTAAGGAAAAAGGCGGGAAAAGTAAAGCTTAAAAATTAAAAATTAAAACTTAAAAACTGAAACTAAAAAGAACATGAAAACAGCTCATTCGGAATAATCCTTCGTTCAGAATAATCACTCATCCAAAATGTCACCTTCGTTCGGAATGATTATTCTTCACTCGGAATAATTACCAAAACTTTGATCCGGAATGTTCCGAATGAACACCCCCTTGATCCGGAATATACAAGTTATTCTGAATGAACCATTGATCCGGAATGTTCCGAATGAAGACCTTGATCCAGAATGTTCTGAATGAACACCCTTCGTTCGGAATGTTCCGAATGAACCCTCTTTGATTCGGAAGAAGTTCTTTGGTTCGGAATATCCTCTGATTCTGAATATGATATTGATCCGGAATACTCAAGTCGATCCGGAATGTTCCGAATGAAGGTCCTTGATTCGGAATGTTCCGAATAAACACTTTGATTCGGAATAAGCACTGACCCGGAATACTTTGCTTGGTTCGGAATATTCACAACACCACCTTCATTCGGAATACCTGGCTTTGATCCGGAATAATAGATAGAAATTCCTTGATTCGAACGACTTGGTTTGATCAGGAATAAACCTGGGCAACAAACAGAAGCGAAGAACACGGAACCAAAAACAACACGAATCTAGATAAAATCAATCAAAATAAACCAAAAGATTAAACAAGACTAATCCAATAACATCTACTAATCATAAACAAACAATCCAAAACAATCAAACTAACAATAATAATCAAAATAATCAAAACCCACTTAATCAATTTAATAAAAACTCAAGAACATGAACATAAACAATAAAGCATAAAGATTAAAGATTGACAAGAAAGGTAGATAGAAGACTGACAATAAAAGTAAAGATTAACAATAATTAAAAGGAAACTTACTTGAAATTAAAGGTATTTAAGGTGCAAGACAATGTATTTAAATTGACATGAATTTAAAGAATAAGTAATTAAAAGGGTGGAAGACTAATTTTTACTATTAGCCAACAAAACGAAAATGAAATCCTAATGATCTATTTATAGGAGGATTAGGGAGGTGCTTAGGAAGCTTCCTCCCCTCTTTCTTCTTTCTTTAATTGCATGATTAAGTCCTTGTCTTCTTAATTCTTTGACTTTAACGACTTTGTCTCGGGATTTCTTTAAACTCCTCTTGTAATTCTTCAATAAATTAGACTTGAGTTCTTCGGGTTTTAGTAAACTTCCGTCTTTTGACTTTTTCTTCGATAAATCTTCAGAATTGGTCTTGGACTTCCGTTCTTTTTGCACTCTTGATTTCTTGACTTCGTCTTTTGTCTTTTTCTTCGATAAAAGCCCGTGAATGCCCGTGTTTTCTCCCCTTTTCACATTTTCGTCCTAAATCACAACAAAAACACAAACCACGCATAATTCCGACATTTACAACATAAAATACACGTTTTGGCTCGGTTATTATTATAGTTAAGTGGTAAAAAGGATGGGTGTTTACACACCTATCAAGGACGCCACGAGTAATCACTCCGCCGTGGGGAAGTCATAACACTGGTTCCTTCATTGTTACGGTTATGGTACCTCCATAACTAGGTGACATGGCATGCATGTATATGGCTTAGGCATTTAATACTAACAAAATCAGATCAAACACATATAAAACAAATACTTGGGGAAACAGTTGGATGCAAACGAGGAATCCTAATAAGGAAAGAGAGTGTCCATACTGAAGGACGGAATATCCATACCTTATGTCCAGTGAACGAGGAAAGATGAAAGGATGAAAAGTCCTACTCCTACCTCACTATTGCTACATAAATAAGGGTTACATCATGTTCTTAACTTGTTTTACTTGTTCTTGTCTTATTTTACTATTTTAAATGATATACTGTGTTATTCATGTATTTACTGTCTTCTGATTATGTATTATCTTGTATTCTTGTATTATTATAGTGTAGTGTAATAATAAGTAACTTTCTAAAACAGTAGGTTTCTAAAAATAGAAAGTTTCCAAAAATAAAAAGTTTCCAAAAATAGAAAGTTTCTAATAATAGAAAGTTTCTAAAAATAGAAAGTTTCCAATAATAGATCAGTTCCTAAAAATAGAAAGTTTCTAAAAACAGTAAGTTTCATGAAATAGAAAGTTTCCATAATTAGAAATAAGCTGGATTAATAAGCTAATAATATAAGCTAGTGTTCACTAGTTAAAAGTTATAAGTCATGGAATTAATTGTATAGTTTATTAATTAAATACTATAGGTTATACCTGATTATTAATTAATAATGATAGTACATGTTTTATTAATTAATAACATATCATGGTTAATTAATAAACTATAGGTTATACAAATTTAATTAAGTCATGGTTTAATTAAATTAAGACTAGTATAATACTTAGGTTAACATGTTTATTAACTTAATAAATTAACCTAAGTCATGGAATTTATTAATTAATTATAAGTTCATGTTCTAAATAATTAATCAATTAAACTATAGTCTAAATAAATAATAAAATGTACTTAGGCTAACACATGGATAAAAATAATATAACCTAAGTTCATGTTTTAATTAAATTAATTAGTTAGGCATGAAAACTAATTTAATTAACTTGTAAAAAAAATAACTTAGCAACATATCCTGAGACCGAAGCCCAAGACCAAACAACCCGAGACCAAACACCCCTAGCCGGCGGCTGGTGGTGTGGCCGTGGCTCACGCTGGTGCTGTCGGCGCCACTGATCGAGCAAAGATCCCACCGGATTAAGCCGATGGTTCCCCCTGCTTGTCGCGTGTACCCACTGCCCAAAACAACCACACCCCAGCTTGCGCCGGGGTTCCTTTTTTGTCCGAGAACAACACCGACCCCCAAAGGGGTCTCGGTCCCCTTGATGTCCGAACACCACAGCCAGACCGAGCCCCTTCAGGTCTCGGTTGGCGAACCATAAGGACACCGAGAGTCCTTTGACTCTCGGTTGGTATGCGGCCAAACAAACCCTCCCTTTTCATGTTTTAATAATTACCTTAACATGTTTTATTAATTGTTTTTAAGATTAAACTCATGTGTTCATAATTAAATAAAAAGATGAAGGTTTGGTGGTTTTACCGAATGCGTGAATGAAAAGAACTAGAACACGAACACGTATGCGTATGAATTCAAGATCAACCGAATGAATCGTCCTTGTTGGTTTGTTGGTTTCCGCAGCCTAGAGACAAGAGGAGGCTAGGGTTCTATTTTCTATTGTAAAATCTTGTATTATGTTTTCCTGTGTTTTGGTTTTCCTTTAGTTAAATCAAAACGGGCTTGGGCCCCCTTCTCCTTTGGTTGCCGCGGACACAAGGGCCCAACAAGGCAAACCCGTGCCTTTTTCATGTTTACATATTACTCGGGGTTTATTAGTGTTTTAAATGTTCGTGTTAGTTCGTGTTTTGGTTCGTGTTAGTTACACTTAGTGTATGTCGTGTTTAAGTATTCGTGTTATAATTATTATACATAATAATTATCGTATGTTTACATGTTTGTGATTATAATTATTATACTTAATAATTATCGTGTGTTATTATTATACGTAGTTTTATGAATTTATTATTCTTGACACGTGTACATAACATTAATGGAATGTTTTAATTGGTTCGTCGGTTTACGTGATGTACTGTTCATGGTATTTATATGCGGGTTTTACAACTCTTCCCCCTAAAAAGAATAATTCGTCCCCGAATTATAGATAACGTAAGCTAAAAGAGGAACATACCCGAATCAAAACATGAAATAAGGGTAAGAAGTCTCAATAGATTCCTCCATCTCCCAAGTGGCTTCCCTCTAGGAATGGTCCCTCCAAAGTATTTTGACAAATGGAATCGTCTTCTTCCTCATGACTTGTTCTTGACGATCAAGAACTCGTTCGGGATCCTCAATGAAAGTTAGATCCTCATGAATCTGGTCGAGTAGATTCTGAACCATGTGAAGGGGATGATAATTGTACCCTCTGAGTAAGGACACATGAAAAACGTTGTGAACGTGAGAAAGCTGCGAAGGTAACGTTAAATGATACGGTACTTCACTGACTCGTTCAAGGACATCAAACGGTCCGATGAATCGACGACTGAGTTTTCCTTTGATTCTAAAACGCCTAACTCCATGCGCCGATGATACCTTAAGAAACACATGATCTCCCACGTTGAAATGCAAATCCATACGATGCTTTTCGGCAAAACTCTTTTGACGTGCACGAGCTTCTTTCAGTTTCGACTTAGCTACAACGAATTTCTCGTTGGTCATCTCTATCATCTCCAGACCTTCAAATGTTCACTTACCAACCTAATCCGAACATATTGGGGCGCGACATTTCCTGCCACACAACATCTCAAGCGGTGCACACTTGATGCTGGCGTGCCAACTGTTGATGTATGCAAATTCTACCAAGCAGATATATTCGTCCCAACTTCCTGTCCATTCTAAAGCACACACTCGAAGCATGTACTCTAGTGTCTGAATAGTACGTTCTAATTGTCCGTCTGTGTGAGGATGAAAAGCCATGTTAAGCTTAAGTCAGGTGCCCCAAGCTTTCTGTAGACTCCTCTAAAATCATGAAGTAAATCGAGGATATCTGTCCGAGATGATACTGGATGGAGTACCATGAAGTCTCCTTTTGAAATAAGTTAGCTAGTTTTCTAACCGCGTCATCCTTACGGATTGGTAAGATATGAGCTAATTTGGTAAGTCGGTCAACGATAACCCAAATGGCATCATGCTTCCTCTTGGTCTGTGGAAGTCCGGTGACAAAGTCCATGGAGATCTTGTCTCACTTCCACTCTGGAATGTCTAATGGTTGTAGTATACCACTAGATCGTTGATGCTCGATCATAACTTGCTGGCAGGTAAGACATTTGGAGACATAGGTAGCAACATCCTGCTTCATACCACTCCACCATAAATGTTGTTTGATGTAGTGGTACATCTTGGTGGAACCAGAATGGATAGAGAATGGGGATCTATGAGCTTCAGCCAATAACGCCTCCCTAAGTGTAAGATCATCAGGAACACAAAGTCTAGCAAGATACCGTCGTCATCTACCTGAAACTCCATTCGCTGATCTAGGTTCTGAATAATTGCCCAGATTTCACCATCATCCTTCTGAGCGTCCCTGATCCTAGAGAGTAAGTCAGGTTCAACTCTATGATTAAACCAGTATCCATGTTGTCCACGTACCATAAACTCAATATCCAGTCGCTCCAAGTCTCGTATAATCTCTTCCTCTATCTTAATGCCGTTGATCATATCCGACTTTCTACTAAGAGCATCTGCCACTACATTCGCCTTGTCGGGATGATACTGCAGATTAATGTCATAATCCTTCAACAGCTCTAACCACCTTCTTTGCCTCATGTTCAGTTCACGCTGCGTAAAGATGTATTTCAGGCTCTTGTGATCCGTGAAGATATCACATGATTTGCCATACAAGTAATGCCTCCAAATCTTCAGTGCAAACATAACAACTGCAAGCTCTAATTCATGCATAGAATAGTTCTCCTCATAAGGCTTAAGATGCCGTGATGCGTAAGCAATCACTTTCGCATGTTGCATAAGAACACAGCCAAGGACCTACCTTGAAGCATCACTATAGATCTGAAATCAACCTGTACCAGATGGGAGAGTAAGAATGGGTGCAGATACCAGCCTCTGCTTTAGGTTTTCAAAGCTATTCTCTCTTTCTTCAGTCCAGACAAATTTCTCCCCTTTCCGCATCAGTTTAGTCAATGGCAGTTCTAATCGGGAAAAGTTCTCTACGAACCTACAATAGTAACCAGCTAAGCCTAGAAAGCTGCGAACTTCAGTTGCTGACGCCGGTCTTGGCCACTTGGCAATAGCCTCAACTCAACCTTCGCAGGATCCATGGCTATTCCTTCTGCGGATACGATGTGGCCTAGAAACGCCACTTTACTCAACCAAAATTCGCATTTGGAGAATTTAGCATACAGCTGCTTCTGGCGAAGTATTTGTAATACTGTACGAAGATGGTCTTCATGTTCTTCCTTTGACTTAGAGAAAATCAGGATGTCATCAATGAAGACTATAACAAACTTGTCCAGAAACTCATGGAAGATACGGTTCATTAAGTCCATGAAAAATGCTGGAGAATTGGTAAGGCCAAATGGCATGACTACGAATTCGTAGAGTCCATAACGTGTACGGAAAGCAGTCTTGGCGATATCCTGCTCTTTTATCCGTAGCTCATGGTAGCCAGACCTCAGATCGAGCTTAGAGAAATGTTTGGAACCTTTCAGTTGGTCAAACAGATCATCAATGCATGGCAAAGGATATCGATTTCTGATGGTGATCTTATTAAGCTAACGATAATCAATGCAGATTCGCATACTATCGTCCTTCTTCGTCAAGAATAAAACCGGTGCACCCTATAGAGATGCACTAGGTCAGATGAAACCTCGCTCCAAAAGTTCATGTAGCTATTCCTTTAACTCCTTAAGCTCTATGGGAGCCATACGGTAAGGAGCCTTGGAAATTGGCTTGGCTCCTAGAATAAGCTCAATATTAAACTCTACCTCACGAGCAGGTGGTATGCCCGGAAGTTCTTCAGTAAACACGTCGGGAAATTCGGACACGATAGGCTGATTCTGGATGGATGGAGATTCAGCCTCCATAGCATGAACAGTAGCTAAGAAGCCCTCGCAACCATGTGACAGTAATGCACGTGCTTGTAAGGTTGAAATTATTTGTACAGACCTTCCTGGAATCAAACCGTTGTGAATGTACTCTGGCGCGTTACCATCACCGAAATGACCCAAAATGAATGGCAATCTATGGTGGCGTGGTGTTTGTATAACCAGTCCATGCCTAATATCATGTCGAAATCGCACATGTCCAATGGAAGTGCGTCAACTGGACGAATTCTATCGTCAAACTCAAGAGGAAGACTTTGTACCCATGTGTGATACGTACAAAGTCTCTTAAAGGCGTGGAAATGTCTAAGACATTTTCTAGTGGCATAGGGATATCCTAACATGATTGGCATAAGCTGTGGATATGAACGAATGAGTCGCACCCGTGTCAAATAAAACGCATGCAACTTGACCATACATATAAAAGATTCCAGTGATGGTACCTGTTGACTTGTTGGCCAGGTCACGCGAGGTATTGTACACACGTCCAGTAGTTGGAGGTGGCTTGGAGTCAGCATGTCAAGAAGTGCCCTCAATCTCACCCTTACGGCAGTCCTTCATCCGATGGCCTGGCTGGACACCCTTGAAGCAAGTATCCCTAGCACGGGGACACGGCTGATGTAGTGTTTTTACCACTCTTTAGGAAAAGAGAGAAAAATAGGGAAAGTATTAAGTGTCGGTTTAGGAAAACCAAACACTAATGACCAATGAAGTTCAAGTTCGTTTCCCAAGGAGGCAAGTGTGTTATGTTAAGAGATGATTAACCTTTGTGATTATAATTTATGAAGAAAGAAAAGAAAAGAGATTAGAAGAGAATGACGGTTACGATTATGAATTAAACTAATACGAATAGTCGTACACGTAAAACCGTAAAAAGTGACAAAATTAAAATTTTACCCTAAAAATTCCTAGAAAATTGCAATAAATCGTAAAAATGTAATTAGAGTTTACAAAAAATCAAAAATCACTCAAACCTTTTATTTAATTAAATAATAATTTTTTAATGCTAATTAAAGCCTAAAAAAATCAATTTAATTAACAAAAAGCCAAAAAATGGGATTTTTTCACTTGTAAACCTCTAAAATGACTTAACTAAATTTATAACTATTTTTGAAAATTTTAAAATTAATTAAAACTATTTAAAAACAATTAAAAACTATTAAAACTTAAATTAATTCTAAAAATTAATCTAATGACAATAAAAATATTCTAAAAATTGCAAAATTTCTAACTTAATGTATTTGAACAAAGAAAAATGTAAAACTTGAAGAATCTAAATTTTAATTTTTAATAATAAAATAATAGTAAAATATTAATAAAAACCAAAATTTATAATAAATTCTAAAAAGTTGTTAACTAATTTATTTAAACCTAAATAATACAAAAATGAAGTTGAAATTACAAAAATACCCCTATTGGGCCTAGAAATGGGCTAAAAGTCCAAACAGACCCCTTAATGGGCTTAACTAGGCCCAATAAGAAAAATGTTGTCCAAATAAGCCCAAAAGCTCGTATCTGACTTAAAATTTGATTTTAAGAACAAAACTCTGAAGGCCAAAAAGCTGAAAATGGGCATAAGCTAGCTTATTTCAAAGCAGCTTATTCTTAATGGGCTTTTTGGCCCATTAAGCTATAAGCTGATGCCATAAGCTCAAATTTGACACACAAGCTTCTTTTGAGTTACTTAAGAGATCTGTAAAAAGAAAATTGGAATAAGCACAAGAAATAAGCCTGAAATAAGCCAAGACTCACTTCACAAGACGACAAAATAGTCGTTTTTGAGTTCTAGACCACCTCAAGTGCTGATTCAACTTTCAACGGCTTTTAAATGACTTAACTAAGCAAAATAATCAAAAAAATTTCAAATAAGCACAAGCAATAAGCCAGAATAAGCAGATAAACACTTGTTTAAAAGTCAACTTAATGAGTTCTCTAGTAAAAAGTCAAAGTCTAATAATCTCCTGATCAAATAAATGGGTCAAATGAGGAAGATCTATCAAAAAAATAAGTTGTTGCAAGTCTGGATAAGCCAAATTGGCTTATGAATAAGCTGAATGACTTTTTGTTGAAATCAAGTTACAAACAAGGCACCCTTGTGATCAGTAAATCACAAGGAGTCAAGAAAAAAAAAGAAATCACACTTCCAATCAGCCAATCAGTGCAGTTAATTCAATTTTCACCAGATATGACACAGACATGAACAATAAGCAGTTTGGTTCAATAATCACTTTTAGCAAAAATCAGCCAACCAAACTTCACCAGATGCATAAACAAGCTATAATTAATTCAAAAGAATAAATCTAAACAGGTTTCATGCAATGATTCAAAGTCTAGATCAAGATTCAAGCACATTAAAGTTACTGATGAACACTAACAAGCAGTTATGAACACTTAGCTGATATACTTGACCACAAGTCCAATTTCAAACACTCAAATCTTGTTAACAGGTTACACAAACTGTGATTTAACACTTTTAGCCCTAATCATGCATACACTCTAGGTGTTTCCAAAATCTTAGGTCAAAATCAATCAAAACAAGTGAGATATAGCACAATCAAGGATTTGATGTTTTAAAGCCAATAACTTGCAGCAATGAGCACTCAACCAAGTGAATAGCAGATACAAACCATAAACAACAACTTCCAACAACAAAATAACAAGCTATGATCTTAAACAGGTTAACCCAAACACCCCTTATCTTTTTCAAATCAAGATTAAACAAGTATAAGTGTGATTCAGTGTTACCCAAGCCCAATCAAACACAATAACAGATGTATTATGCAGTATCAAGCAAGATTAAACCATAAAAACAACAAGAACACAAGTAGAACCAAAATCATAAAAATCAAGTATTTTTCAGATGTTTGGGTTCAAGAACTCAAACCTCATGAATGTACATCCACACTCACGAATTTTTGAGCTGATGTGCTAGCAAGAACAAGCACAAGCTTCTAACAACAACCCTGCTAAGATTCAACAAGGTTAGCACAATAAAATCAAAACAGAAAGGTGACAACTTGGAAAATAAACTTGATTAATGCAACCTTGTTCCCACACTTGATTATCCCCAAGTTATAAGCCTCCCAACACCTTGATATCACAATATCAGGATGCTATGATCCACTTATAGCCCAAGAATTCCAAGGTTTAAACCAAGACTTAGCAAAATATCAAATTTTGATCTTTTGTGCAATTTCTTGCACAAGGTTTAAAAACACGTTTTGAGATTCAGTTTTAGAAAACATTAAACATAAACAAGCAAACATAAAGATTGGCGCTTGAATTTTCTTCACAAAATTCAAACACTTCTCATTAATCAAGAGTAAGTATTTACAGAAATGTGAACTAGGAAAAATTCAAGAGCAGGGCTCAAAGTGAAACCCTAATGCCTTTATATAGGCTACAAATTAATGCTAAGAACTTTGAATATCTTGAAGACCATGTGACTTGCTTTGGCAGGTTGTGTGAGTTGGCAAGGGTGAAATAGCATCCAAAGGCTCACAGTGAGCTTAGAAAGTAAGCAGAAATTTTGGGCGTTGGATGGCTGTCAAGGTTTTGGCAGTTTGTTCAAAGGTGTAGCAGGGGAATCTTGTGTGGGGTTCTTGAGTGATGTGGCAAGGTTTATGAGGGTTGGGTTATGATTAAGGCACCATTAATCATTAATCTGGAGATTTATAGGGTTTAATTACAAGTGATTATGAAATCCCTAATTGTGTTCTTGAGATGAATATGAGTGGTTTTGATCCAGATTAATATTTGAAATTGTGTTAGGCGCGTGTTTTAGCTTAATATTTAATTAAGCTAACGGTTTAGGGTGAGTGGGAAGTGACGTGGGAGAAGGGAGGTGGTTGTGATTGGTGGAAAGTGTGAGTGGGGTGAGGTGGCATGAGCTGGTTGGTTAAGGTTACTTTCACTGTCTGCCAAGTTTAACCCCTTATTTGTTCCTTATTTGTCACTTGAAGTTTAATAGGCATAAATTTAGAATCCTTTGTATTTGAAGTTTCCATTTTCACACTTTTGCCCCAAATACTTTTCCAAAGTATTTTCAAGGGTATTTCTTGCCATTTGTTGATTCTTGAAGGGCTGATTTGGTATTTTCTTCATAGATAATGGTCTTGACTTGTATTGTTGACTTTTTGGAGGACTAATATTGGCAAGTCATGATTTATGAGGGACCATTTTTGCCAATTCTTCAAAGTTAAGGGCCCTTTTTGTAAATTTGACAATCTTTAAGGACCAATCTTGTAATTATGAATATACAAGGGTTTAAAGTGTCAATTCTTCAATATTGGAGGACCCTTCTTGCAATATCTTCAAATCTTCAAGGGTATTTCTTGGAAAATCTTCATTAGGGCTTGGTTCATTTTGCGGCTTCGTTTCCCGTGTTCGTTTTTGCATGTTTCTTGTGATCTTTTGTCATTTTCTCAATATCCGTACCTAAAATACACAAGTAACAAACACAAGCGTATATTTGGAATTTTTGATGATATTTAATGCATTTAAATCCCATTTTGGACGATGAGACTATGTATAAAAGCAGTCTCATCACTCCCCCAAACTAAACCATTTCCGTGCCCTCACGCAATGCTAGAATAAAGTATCGTAGCACCTCCAAAATTCATTTTTATTCACTTTATTGAATGATAAACTACCTACACTACTACTATTGCTACTAATTGCGTTTTAGACATAATGTATGATTTTCATCGCAAAATGGAACGTTTAGGTTCATAGAATAAGAACACGTGAATGCTTCGTTAGAAATAATTTCATCGTCCTCGATTTTCACCCCAATTCCATGCTAAGCGTGCAACGAGATCATTGTCATTATAAGTTAGTAATGCTAACACTACTCATATGCCCTAATCACGTACTTATCCTCCCACTTTCCTAAGTTGTATCACTTATATTTTATTTTGTCTTGAATGTTTCACGAGGATACATTGTTTGACTTATGCGATAATAGAGATTTAGGTCTAAAAATAGAGTCCTAACGGTGTAACCACGACCATCGAATTAATAACCCCTCCTAATAGACAACAATGTCAAAAAATTAAGTCAACAAGAAGGATCGATAAACACGGTTTTATAACGGTTTTGAACATGAGACTTATTACCAAGACTTTTATACGCCCCCTAACGGAAGGGCCTTATTATCATAGGTTTACCTCCATCTTTTATTCAACTTCGCCATGAAGCTTTTATTATGACTTCGGTCTTGCCTTGCCTTTTATTATCCTCCTCATCGGTGGTTTTATTATGGCCAAAGACGTATATCCTCATGCTAAGGCGAATTTTGGATCTTTAAAGCTTCAAAGATTAAGGCTTGATTCACTTTCAATTTTGCATAGATTTTTCGGCCTTGTGAGCTTCAAATTGTTTGCTTGATTTAGGTGAGCACTTGAAATCTTATTATTGGGTGAAGCTTTCGATTATTCGGGTTGCCAATACTTCAAAACCGTGACGCTGGCGATACCTTAATGTCTTCCCAGTTTAATTACATGGAAGCTACTAGAAAAGACTAGAAACAACAATCAAGACTAAACCGCTAAGTCAATATTTATTAAGCAAAAAATATTTACAAGCGAAGGGAGAATAAGCAAATAACGAGAACACATGAGTTTTGGAAAGAATACGAGTACTCTACGTTTAGCATAGTAACTTATAATTAACTCTATCATTTCTCATTCTCATTTAAGAGACTTAGCCTAATATAAAGTTAAGGAATCAAAGCTAAGTGCTGAACACACACGGTCGAGTCAAAAATTACTCTTATTCTCGCCATAATCTACATTCGTGTCTTCAAACACTTATAAAACATGAGAAATTTTTTTAAAATTTGGCCATTTTTAGCCTTATTTTGCAACAAAACGATAAACAAAAAGATAAATTTTGGAGAGTGTGAAGGTTTAGCAAGGCAAGTATCCATTCACCCTCCATACTAAAGTTAAACATTGTCCTCAATGTTTCGAGTCTAAGGGTTGGAAAACCCCCATACTAGAGACGTGGTCGAATGCTTAATCTAACATGGAAAGGGTGGTAACCATTAAATTTAAAGCCGTTTATAAAGTGTGTTGTCAATCTAAGGTTAGAACATCAAAGGGTATATCATATGGATATTGAGAAAGTCTTCAAAGCAAACGATCGAGTGCTCCCATAAAACGAACACGAGAAGCTCCAATCGTGAAGATAAAGATTATCTAAAATCCACAATTCACAAACAACCACGGAACAAAGGTTGGAAGGGCACAAATCCCCACACGTTACTATATTAGAAAGCGATAATATGTACATAGGATAAGCATGGGACTCCCCCATGAGGCACCTCGTTTTTGATTACCGAGTCATGAGCTCGACTCGATCCCCTCAATACTAATTATCATTGGGGAAGGTGATTTGGTCGAGGTAGTCACTACTACACAAAAGGCCATAAACACCTCCTAGAAGAAACCGGTTTTAAGATAATCACTTCTTATTGTTAAAAAAAATAAAATGATAGAAACAAAACACTAGTTTTCTCTAAATAACCAAGTCTTTATAACCGAAAAGCTCATAACAACTGGCTATGTTTTAAAAAAACCAGTCTCTTCATGTTGCAAAAAAATCTAATTTTTTTAAAGTGACGAGTTTTAATTTATTTCTAAATTTTTCAAAATTTTAACCCCAAAAATTTGATTTCGTTTTTACCTAAAATTAACAATTGAGAATTACCCTCCATCTTTTTCACCAAAAACTACGCGCCATCATTTCAATCTTATTTCCAAAAACCTACATCAAAATACAACTATCTAGTTTGAAACAACTCCCAGCCTATAGTACCAACATCATTCCTCCTCTCACTACCAACGTATCTATTTTCAAACAAAACTTTTATTCCCATTACCTATTATCAATCCATCTTTCTGGTATGATTCTATGTTTAGCAATGGTTTATTGTATGTACTGTGTTTCGAATTTTTTATTAACAAATATTAGTTGTTTAATATTTTGATTTCGGGTAGATCTGAATTGGGGTTTATTGTTTCTTGATGTGAACAATTGGGGATCTAGTGTTCTTAGTTGTTTATTGTTGAATAAAAAACTTTTTTTTCTGCTCGCAGGTGTTAAACTACATCTGAAGTATGTGTAAATAAATTAAAGATCCGCCTATAAACGTGACCTTTTTTGTGTACAAATGAACAACTCGATTTTAGGGATCTGGAGTGGTAGGTTGTATTTGGTGATTAGGCTACTGCTGAAGTTCCTCAACTTCCACCTTCACAGCCCCTTGACACAATATGTGCATACACAATCAGTTATTAAATGGGCTTGGTGGCAGTCGGTGCCTTAAAAAATAGCTTCCCAAATTTTTTTGCAATTTTTTTGCAATTTTTTTGTATGGTTCTAATAGTTAATTTGCCAAAAAGATTCACAATTTGTACTCATCAAAAATCAACTTATACTCAGTTAAGTGTGGATAAATGAAGTGCACTTATAATGAATTATCAAACACTCCTAGGCATATATCCTAATAGGATGGTTATATATCTTTATATATTTTAATAATTATGAATTTAGACATAAAGGGTGTTTCAGATTGCTTATTTAAATGGTTATATGCTCATATTATAAGCACATAAGCAGTTTTACTTTTTGGTAGGTATTGGGGGCTCAAACGGGTGTAGGTTTTGGGGTTGCAATAGGTTGGTTTTAGAGCTGAAATGGGGGTGTTTCGATGCTGAAATCGGTCTAAACCAGGTGCGTTCAGCGGCTAAAGTGGAGGCTATAATGCGTGGCTTTGGGTGCCGAAATAGGGTCTCAAATTGATGTGTTTTGTCGGATGTCTTATTTCGACACCCATACTAGAAACATCTGACATATAGTGTTGCTTATGTAGTACTTAAAAAGCTTTACGTTGTAACTTTAAGTTAAATATTTTCTGTCCTCATATGGCTCTTTCATTTGTTGCAATTTCCTATATCGGCCAACTATACTTTAAAAAAAACGCAAGCTATACAAGGATAGTATCTTGATACTCAAGCTCTACTCGAGTAGCTTGAGCTTTACTCGGTCTGAATTGAGTCGATTTAGACAATTCAGGATTCAATCTGGAGTAGGTTTTTTACTTTTCTCGTCTTATTTACACCTATAGATATTATATATAACTCAACTTGCGTTTTGCTCATGAATTTTGGAACATTTAAATGTTAGTCTGTAAGAGCCAATGTCAAAATGTATATTTAAAGGATGTATGATGTTTCAGTTAGAAAGTCATAGGAGGCTATTTTTAGCAGAGATAGTTTACTTTTTAACAATGTACATGTTGCATTATGTGTTATTAGCAATCTGATTTAGATGGTGGTTACTTTTGTTGCAGAGCTTGAGACCAAACGAATCTTGCTTGATATACTTAATGAGAAGAAACAAAAGAGTTGAAGAGCTGGCATCATCCCAAGTTTTTACAAGAAGGTATCAACTATGACTTTGCTATTATATAAAAGAATGGAGTATATAGTATTCTGATAGTTGAGTATTATATATGATGACTTATTAAGGCTAGAGGTGGCAAAACGGGCGGGCGGGCACGGGCGGCGGGCAAAACGGGCGACGGGCCAAACGGGCGCGGGTTAAACGGGCACGGGCCAAACGGGCGGGCTAAACGGGCGCAAGGTAAAACAAGAAAAAATACTTATAAAAACGTATAATTAAAATATAAAAATACCTTTTTTAAAGCTGGGATAAAAACTAAATATAAAATATTCGCCGAGTAGCCTAATTAGTGTTTTACATGTGCGCCCATTAAGCCCATAAGTTTCTTACATATGCGGCTGTTTAGCCCATCAATAATAAAGAATAGGAAAAACGTGCCCCATCTTTTTTTGAAAATAGGCAAAAAGTGCCCATATTTATGAAAATGTGCAAGATTTGCCACCTCTAATTAAGGCTATGCAAACAATACAACTATTGACTTGACATATAGTCAAATATAAACATTTGACTATTAATAGAATATCTAATGATTCTTACCAATGTCAACATACAGGAAACATATAAGCGAAAATCAAACCTACCATTATCAGGTAATAAAGGCTTGTTATTGCAGAGTTGGGTGGGCTGAGTGTTTTATAAAGTAAATATGCGGGGGGCAGAAAATGAGTTTCAAGAGCCTATATGCTAAACCTTGAAACCTTATAAGAAACATATGAAAATAAGCATGTGATCTCTACTTTATTCACAAGCTATAAACTGTAACTTTACTATAATGCTAACCGTAGTTTTCTTTTAATTTTATTTTCATAGAAGAATTCGTGTTTTGAGTTTCTGATTGTCTTTGTTTAAGAAAATAGTCTTCGACTGTCCTATGTGATATTATCTCATAAACGTGATGATGTGTGCATCAGCCATAATGTCCAAAGGTTGGCGAAGTACCGTTTTCTAAAGGTTGGCGAAGTAATGTGGGGGATTTCCCAGAATTGGCAGCCGGGTTTGAATTCCATCGCATTGCCTTGAAGCCCCTTAATGGGAAACTGGATGGCTAGCATGGGGTTGATATTCTCTTCGTGAGATGATTCAAACTTGGGTCGAGAGACTTGGTGCCTCGGTAGCACGCAAGATACTCCGCTGCAGCAAACTGCCGTTCAAAAAAAAACCTTGTTCATATTTTAAGGAGTTGATTTTTGTGTTTTACTTGCATTGTATCGAAACCCAAATTGCCTTTTAATAATGCCGAAATCCAGAGAATTCCTTTTTTCTAAATAAAGTTATCGATTTATCTTTTGTTGCTTAAATTGACACTTCTATTGGGGTCTTAGGAATCTGTACAGAGTCATGGTATGTTGGTGCAGAAACAATTGGATCTTTTGCTGAACACTTATGATCTGGGTGTTGCCGTTATGTGTGCCTTTTGTTTACTCATGTTCATGTTTTACGTTACAACTAAGCATTATATGTCTCTAGTATGCTGCCTAACCAAGGTTTTAATGAGCTAGACTGATTACGGCATACAAGTCCAAGCCCTATTGCATGTTCAAATCTTATGTCAAATGTCCCGGGCTTTAGAATTAGTGGCTGGAATGGTCTTCCACGAGAAGTACTTTTGTTGATTTACATAAAAGTCGCTGAATAATTGGAGTGTTTATCTTAACTGTCTAGGCTTGGCATCCAAAAAGAAGACTTGCGTAAATAGGAAGAACATTAGAGAAAACGATTGCGAAGCACAACTGGAAGAGCTTAAGAAGGATGGTCTGAACACAAAAGAAGATGTACATTTTCAGTTAGACGAGAACCGTGCCCGTTAGAGAAGAAAGAGTTGAACGTGATCATTGGTGCATGATTTACATTCTCGAGTAAAGTGTTCTTATTTATGGTTATTTGTTGAATTCTACTGCTTTAGTTTGAATTTTGTATGTGATTTATGTCAAGCTGAGTTGAGTACTCTTAATTTACTTTAATTTGTTGGTTTTGACAATTTTTTATTCATCTAACTCATTTTATATATATTTGTTGTATTTACTTTTTTTTTATTTTGTTGGGTCAAATTGTAAATATTGGAATATATTAAAAAAAATATTTTTTTGTAAAAATAGGTTAAAAAAAGATAGGTTTTAAAATAAAAACATATCTTTTTACTATATATCAAGACTGGTTGGATGTTTTTATAAAGATGTGTTTCGGGAGAACCGGTGTCCATGTTCAATAAAACGTGTATGTAAATTTTTAATATGAAGACCCATTTTTAGGGATAAAACCGGTGTTAATTTATTTAATAGAGACTGGTTGCATAACCAGTTTTCATATGTTTCGATCATGGAGATACCCCCCTTTGGAGAGTGGAACCACTCCACATGGGCTATTTTAACCAGTTTCTAAGGCATTTTTGTAGTAGTGAGTTAAAGGATGGAACTTCCCCGCCAAAGTAGTGCTTCAACCTATGTCCATTCACCTTGAAATTGGGGCCATCATTTTGAGCTAGCTCGATGGTCCCATATGAAAAAGCTTGAGTCATGGTGAATGGACCAGACCAACGAGATTTCAACTTACCAGAAAAGATTTTCAATCGAGAGTTAAAAAGCAAAACTTGATCCCCAATGTTAAAAACCCGGTTTTTAATTTTTGAATCATGAAACTTTTTAGTCTTTTCTTTATAAATTAATGAATTTTCATAAGCAATGTCCCTTAATTCATCCAATTCATTTAATTGCATTTTCCGGTGTTTTCCCGCGGTCTCCATATCATCATTACAATGCTTAAGGGCCCCAATAAGTTTTGTGTTCAAGTTCAGTTGGCAAGTGACAATTCTTCCAATACACAAGCTTATAGGGAGTGCACCCGATGGGCGTCTTATGAGCGGTCCTAAAGGCCCATAAAGCATCGTCCAACTTATCCGACCTAGATTGTCGGTTTTCCCCAATAGATCTCTCCAATATCCTCTTCAAAGCTTGGTTTGAAACCTCGACTTGCCTACTCGTTTGTGGGTGATAAGCCGTAGAAAGCCGATGTGTAACCCTATATTTCCTTAGCACCCTTTCGAATTGGTCGTTACAAAAATGGGTTCCACGATCGCTTACGATCGCACGAGGGGTTCCAAACCGAGAACACAAGCTTTTCAAAAACTTGACTACCACACGAGCATCGTTCGTGGGCAAAGCCTTAGCTTCCACCCACTTAGATAGGTAGTCAACAGCGACAAGGATGTACTTATTACCACGAGATGATGGTAACGGCCCCATAAAGTCAATGCCCTAAACGACAAAGATCTCACACACTTGGATGATATTTTGTGGCATTTCATCTTTTTGTGAGGCTTTTCCTTGTCGTTGGCATGATTCACACGACTTCACAAGCTCATGTGCATCTCGGTAAATAGTAGGCCAAAATAATCCGGCATCAAAAACTTTCTTAGCCGTGAGATTAGCACCGTGGTGAACACCCGTGGGTCCCTCGTGACAAGCTCTAAGGATGTTAGAAGCTTCGGTACCAAAGACACAACGTCGAATAATTTGATCCGCACAAGTTCGAAACAAGTAAGGGTCGTTCCAAAAATAGAACTTGACGTCACGAAAGAATTTTCGTTTTTCTTGAGTCGTCATACCCTTGATGATGAAGTTGCCCGCATGGTAATTTGTGATGTCTACAAATCATGGGGTAGAAGAATCAAGCTTAGAATTCACTACACCAAGTGTCTCGAGCGGAAATGTTTCGGTGATTTCCTTGGGCTCGTAAATACTTTGGTGAGGATCTTCCAAACGAGAAAGATGATCGACCGCTAGATTCTCGGCTCCTTTTTTGTCAACGATTTTGTGATCAAATTCTTGAAGGAGGAGAATCGAACGAAGTAATCTCGGCTTTGCATCTTGCTTAGCCATAAGATACCTGATAGTCGAATGATCCGTATATACTATGCATTTAGTCAAGACGAGATAAGGTCGGAATTTCTCAAATGCATACACCACGACAAGGAACTCCTTCTCCGTTGTAGTGTATTTTAGTTCAGCCTCGGACATCGTCTTGCTAGCATAGTGAATAGGCAAGAAGTGTTTTTCATGACGTTGCCCCAATACGGCCCCAATAGCGTAGTCACTAGCATCACACATGAGCTCAAAGGGGAGGTTCCAATTGGGAGCAACAAGAATGGGAGATTCGGTAAGTTTCCTCTTAAGGATTTCAAAGGCTCGTACACAATCTTCGTCAAAGACAAAACGTGCATCTTTTTCGAGGAGATGTGTAATAGGCCGAGAAATCTTTGAAAAATCCTTGATGAATCGACGATAAAAGCCCGCGTGGCCTAGGAAACTCCTAACTCCCTTGACGGTTTTGGGATGAGGTAATTTGGCGATGACGTCTACCTTAGCTTGATCTACCTCAATCCCCGCTTTAGAAACCTTGTGCCCTAAGACGATTCCACTTCTAACCATAAAATGACATTTTTCCCAATTAAGCACAAGGTTGGTTTCCTCACAACGCTTCAACATTTTCTCAAGATTCGACAAACAAAAAGTGAATGAACTACCAAACACGGAAAAGTCATCCATGAAGACTTCCATCGTCTTCTCGATCATGTCATGAAAAATAGCCATCATGCACCTTTGAAAGGTTCCCGGTGCATTGCAAAGTCTGAATGGCATTCTACGATAGGCAAACGTTCTATATAGACACGTAAACGTAATTTTTTCTTGATCACGAGGATCGATGGGAATTTGGAAGTAATCGGAAAAACCATCTAAAAAGCAATAGAAATCGTCTCCCGCAAGACGCTCCAACATTTGGTCCATGAAGGGCAAGGGAAAATGGTCTTTTCGAGTGGCTTCATTCAACTTTCGATAGTCAATGCACACTCTCCATTCGGTCACGAGTCTAGTGGGAATTAACTCGTTGGCATCGTTTGGCACAACAGTCATTCCTCCCTTTTTAGAGACACAATGGATAGGACTCACCCAAGGGCTATCGGAAATAGGATAAATCATTCCCGCGTCAAGGAGTTTTAGGACTTCCTTTTTGATGACGTCGTGAATTTTGGGGTTCACCCTCCTTTGACATTGGATTGATGGTTTGTAATCCTCCTCCATTAAGATTTTGTGCGTACAAAATTTGGGATCGATCCCCTTAATGTCGGATAACTTCCACGCAATTGCCCCTTTGTAATCCTTTAGAACATCGACTAGTGCGGTTTTTTCATCATCCGAAAGATCTTTCGCAATAATAACCGGCAACTTGTCGTCCTCCTCCAAAAATACATATTCGAGATGAAGAGGTAAATCTTTCAACTCGAGGATAGGTGGTTCCTCAATTGAAGATTTGGGCTCGATACTTATAACCTCCTCGGGTGGAGGAAATGGGAAATCATTAAGAAAATCCTTGATAATCGAGAAGTCCTCATCATTGTCGAGGTCTTCCTCACAAGTACGCGGAACATCGAATTATTCCAACGTAAAACCACCACCTTCAAATGGAGTGAAGGTTGGTGTCGAGATATCAAGAATGGGATCTAACATAGTGGGATTGCCACTATTTTCATCATCACCAAAACCTAGAACTTCTTGTGAAAATTCCTCGCAAACAACGTCAATTATATCTACGAGGTTTACGGTTGCAACGGAATAAACATGAGAAATTGGAAAATTTTGAGTTGCGTGTATAACAAGTTCCTCATCGTTGAAACGTAAGGTGATCTTTCTAGCATGCACATCAATTAAAGCCATAGATGTATCTAAAAACAAACGACCTAAAATGAGAGGAACTTGAGGATCCGTGGGAATATTGACAATGATAAAGTCTACCGGATAATGGAACTTTCCCACTTTCACAAAAACGTCTTCCGCCAATCCACATGCGGGAATCGTGGAATGGTCGGCCAACTCGATAGACATTAGTGAAGGAGTAAGATTAGGAAGATTGAGCAACTTGAAGATTACAAGTGGCATCAAGTTAATACTAGCACCAAGATCGACCAAGGCATAGCATTCTTCCATATCTTGGATTGCACAAGGAATCAAGAATTTACCGGGATCACCGACTTTTTGAGGTATGCGGTTAAGATAAACCGATGAACAACTAGACAATTGTTGCAATTTCTCCTTGTTGTTCAACATACTCTTGAAGTTAGAGGCAAATCGAGGCATCATGACCAAAGCATCGGCAAAACTCACATTAAAATGAACATCACGAAACATTTTCATAAAAAGCTCAAATTCGTAATTATCGCGCTCTTGACGTTTCTCCTTTCTAAGTCTCGATGGATAGGGAAAAGGTGGTGTGGGTTATGGCATAGGCATAGCCTTTGGAATCTCGGGTTCTAAATGTAGTAATGGGTCAACCGTAGGTGTGGCATGAGCGGTAATTCGTGGGATTTGGACATGCTCCTTTTCGACCACCACCTCGGGTTCTTCCTCAATTGCATCCTCCGTAGGAGCAATTGGTTGAGGAGTCGGTTCCTTAAGTGTCTTACCACTACGTGTGGTAATCACTTTCATCTCTCCCTTAGGGTTCGATATGGTGTTACTAGGAAGACTACTCGAAGATGGTTTACACATAATAGCCTCAAACATAGATGAAATTTTATCCTCAAACATGGATTGCCTCTTCTCGGCCTTAATCATCTCTTGTTTTATTTCATGTTTCCCTTGTTCCATTTTTTGTTGGTTTTGTTGTAACCTAGTTACACTCCCTTCCATTTTGTTTGTATGGATTTTAAGCTAATTTGCTAACTCGTTTTTCAACTCCTTCTTCAAGTCGATCTTAAACTCGGATCTTAGGCTAATGATTTCTCTTTGAATGTTTTCAAACCTAGCATCGTTTCCATTAGCGTATTCAACAAATTCATTTGGAATATCTTTCAAAGTTTGCAAACCCTTGTTGTTGTTTTGAAAATCATTGTTTTGATTTTTGTTTGAAACTTGATTATTAGCCCCTTGATTCCCATAGTTTCCTTTGTAATTTTTTTAAAACCAACTTGACCGTTTTGGTTGTAATTTCCCGTGGCTGCGTAGGCACTCGAAGTGTTACCACCGTTGGTAATGCACTCAGAGAAATCATGACCTCCACCACAATACATACATGAAACCTCAACCGCTTTAGCCGTAGCGGGAGCACTTTGTTCTCCAACTTTGAATTCAATTAAAAGACCTTTAAGCTTATCAAAGTTTTTGTTTACCAAGTTCGCCTCAATTTGGCAAGCATCGATGGTATTGGACAAAGAAGGTGAAGCCGAAGATGAAGCCTTACAAACACTCGATGTGTTACGAGGACTATACACCTTAGATCTATTTTCAATTATCAACAACGCTTCCTCAACCGTTTTACACAAAAAATTACCACCCGCGGCGGCATTTAGATAATCCCTTTCATGATCATTTAATCCATTATAAAACGTGTCAATTTGATGCAAGTCGGAAAACCGTGATGACGACATTCATGTAACATTTCCTTAAACCTATTCCAAGCCGTTGAAAAACTCTCATTAAATTCTTGTGAAAATATTGAAATCACGTTTTTCAAATGCGTAGTCTTAGAGGGCGGAAAAATTGGTTCACAAACTTAAAAACGAGATCCTTCCACGTCAATATAGAATTGGGTGGCTCTTTCTCTAACCAAATTTTAGCGGGCCTCGCTAAGGAATACGGAAAAAGCATCATCTTAATCGAGTCATTAGCAACATCCTTAAATTTGCAAGTGGCGGTAAGAGGATTGGATTGGCAGATATGGTTGTGCGCGTTGTCCTTTTCATCACCACAGAATTTGTTGTTTTGGATCATCGACAACAAACCCGTTTTCACTTCAAAATTCTCCGCAAGTATAGCGGGAATTAAAATAGCCTCTCCATAACCCTTGGTGGGTGCTTGAAGTAACTCCATCATAGTTCTATTCGCCATGGTTGGTTCTTCTCTTACGATAGGTTCGTCAATAGGAGACTCCTCACTAGAAAGATTAGGAGTAGGTGTTGACTCCTTTCGGTTTCTTCGTTTACGTGCACGTCTAGCTTGGTTGCGAGTTTGCATAAACGTCACGTACAACGTTGGGATGAGCAAAGAAGATTCTTTTTGGTGTTTTTAATTTTTCCAATTTTTTTGTGGTTTTTGATTGTTTATACTTTTTTTGGATTTTTGGGATTGTATTAAGTAGACAAAAATCTACAAATCTCCTCCTTAATAAAATCTCTTGATTAAAGAAGCCTCAAGGAATGAAAACGATCACGTGAAGTGAACGCCTTCGATAACTTTAGAACATTGGTGGAACACAAAAACGTTCAAGAGGGTTTAATCAAATGAAACCAAGAATATGTTGGGAATAAAATGTAGCCAGTAGACTTGAACGCTGACAAGAAGAAAACAAGCGTTGATAAGAAGAAAACAAACGTTGACAGATCAAGTGTTGACAGGAAGAAGTCAAGCGTTGATAGGTTGAAGACAAGCACTGATAGAAAGATATGTTCTACGCGTATTATGTTTCTAGTTTGTTTCTATTAAAGATAGGATCAACAATGTATTTTCTATAATTATCTTTACCTAGAATAGCTGATACGTAGACTCTTGTACAAGGCTTCTTATGTCTATAAAAGAAGACCTTTAGGTTATTTTTCATATAAGTTTTCATACGTTTAACACTTCCATTGTAAGCAAGTTCGTTATTATCAATCAAGTGAAAGTTTGTTTTACAACTGTTTGTGTGTTCTTGTTTGAGTGTTAATTCCGCATAACACTTAAAATGTTTTATACATAAACAAAGTTTCTCTACGTGTTTAACTTGATTTAATCTCGTTTACACAAGCTAAATCGATATAAGTTTGGGATCAACAAGTGGTATCAGAGCTTGTTGAGAAACTTTGATCAAAGAGCACAAGAACCCTAAACTGCCAAAAACCCTAATTTTCACAAAACCCTAAAAACACCATGTCTACCCCAGAAACAAACTCCTCCTCCTCCTCAAACCACAACATTAAGATCCCCATGCTAGATGCAGACAATTTTGAGCTGTGGAAGTTCAACTTTGAGCAATATCTACAAATCGATGATTACATATGGGAAATCATTGAATATGGAAACACATTCAATAAAGCTCAAAAGATTGCAGCTGCCATAGCTACAAGAACAGCTGTTCAAGGCTCTACTGAAGAAGATAGAAAAGAAAAACCTGAAGATGGTAGAGCTGTGTCTGCTGAGGACATAGCAAAGAGAAGGGTTGATATGAAAACCCTAAGCATTCTGAAACTCTCTTTGGGACAAGAAAATCAGCAAAAATACAGAGGTTATGAGTCTGCAAAAGATCTTTGGGCATCCCTTGAAGCTGCCTATGGTGGTAATGCTGATACCGTGGAAGAGAAAAAGAAGCAACTCTTGCATGAGTATGCTGTTTTTAAGGCTCAACCTAATGAGAAGCTAAGTAGTGTGAGAAGCAGACTTCTTGACATTACAAATAAGTTGTCCTTCATGGGGACAGTGATTGGTGATGTTGACATTATTGCCACTTTTCTTAAAAGCCTTGGTGATGCATGGAAGATTGAGGCAAGGTCTATAATTGCCAATAACACTCACAAAAGTTCTACTTTTTATGATGTTTACAACAAACTAAGGTTGTTGGAGAATGAAACTCTTTTGGATCATGGAAGTAAGTCTACCAATGGAAACATGGCCTTCTTCTCATAGAGTGAAGGTCAATTTGATCAAAGGGAGTCATACATGCACCCTATTACTGGATCAACTTGTGCCAACGATGGATCATATCCTGTCAACGCCTCACATTCAGACGCTGACACATACAAAATTGACTCACCAAGATTTAAGCCTGCTGGTATTGATCTGGATACTATGTGTGCATACATTGCTTCATTGCCCAATGGTTTAGTGATTACATATGAGGACCTTGAGCAAATCAGTGATGAGCATTTGGAGGAGATGGACATTAAGTGGAATATGGCTCTTGTAAGTATAAGAGCCAACAGATGGAATAGAAGATTCAAGAAGAAGATGACTTTTAATGCTAAGGACACTGCTGGATTTGATAAATCCAAGGTTGAGTGTTACAATTGTCATCGTATAGGGCACTTTTTGAGAGAATGCAGATCTCCAAGAAGATCTGATGCTGGAAAACCCTCAAGCCAAATTGTTAAGGATCAGGATCCTAAGGCCATGATGGCAATGCAAGAAATTGATGGTGTTTGATGGGATTGGAGCTATTTAGCTAAGGATGAAGAAGAGGATAAAGCTTTGGTTGTTGAGATAGAAGAAGAAGAGCATGTTCACTATGCTCTCATGACACACTCCTCATCTTCATCAGACAATGAGGTATATGATGATGCTTTTTGTAGTAAGGGTTGTCGTCTAAATACTGAAAGACTTAATAAAGAATTTTTAAGATTGTCAACCGATCTAGGTAATGAAAGATGCAAGTTGTCTAACTATCAACTTGCTCTTACACAAACTGAAAAGACTGTAGCTGAGTATAAGAAAATGGAGCTTGACCTGAAAGATAAAATAAATATCTTAAAACATGATTTAAATGCTAGTACTGATATTAGAAACATCATGGAAAGGGTCAATGCTGAATTACAAGTTAAGTTAGATGAGGCTATCAAGAATAAGGATAATGTAGATCTTAAAATTCAGAGATTTGATAAAGCCTCACAAACCCTAGGAGAATGTGTTAGTAAACAAAGGGATTCTAGGGATATGAATGGGATTGGGATGAAAGAGTATGCTGGTGTTCCACCACCAGCTGGGGACTTCTATGGTGTCCAAAGAAAGGACTTATCTTGGACTGGTTTACCAGAACTCCAAGAAGAGGAATTTATTCCTCCACCAAGAGTCTTTACCCCAGTAGAAGAATATAGGCAAAAGTTGACTGATTTGGACCAATGGAAGAAAGCCAACCCTACCTTGTTTGTCAAGGGTGGTATGCTTAGTGATAGCCCAAATGAGTCTACCCCTATCAAAGTAACAAACCCAATCACTGGCAAGACTGTTGACCTGGCTCAAACGTTGTTAGAAAACCTAGCATTAAATATGCAGAAATGTATAGAAATACTAGGTCACCAAAAAGCCAAATTAGTGATAATGGAACATGTTGCTTTTGTTCTAGACCTAGAGTTATGTCTAGAAAAGCCTGTTATACTTGTGGTAGATTTTCACATTTAGCCTATAAGTGTGTCAACGCTTCTAAGGTCAACGCTGACAAAAGGTCAAACACTGTCAGACCCAAAACTTTTGTGGAGCAAAGTCCACAAGTTGTTAGACCAGCCCTATTCTTTACTAAAGGGTCTAACACTTATGGATAAAGAACTTTTCAGAAGACCAATACATGGTCTAATAGGCAATGGGTTCCTATAGCAAACCCTAGGTTCAATGCTGATAAGGGTAATTTCAGCGTTGACAAGACCAAATCAAACGCTGACAGAAACGTTGCCAGACCAAACAATGGTAAATATTTGCAACCACAGGGAAAGGGGTCTAAAGCTTCTTCTAGCTTGACATGGAGACCTAAGCAAGATCAAAACCATAATTTTAATGGGCTTTCTATGACCTGTAACAGATTTAATTATATTTTAAAGGTCGTCACAAAACCAATTGGGGTTAACTGGGTGTTCAATCCAAAAAGGGATGAACAAGGGGTTGTTATGAGGACTAAGTCTGTTCTTGTTGAACAACCAAATGAATCCAAGTCTGCTCAGGCTTGGGTTCCCAAAGAAAACTAATTTGTTTTCTTTATGTGCAGGGCATTCAAAAGCAGGTAAATGATTATGGCTATTGGGATAGTGGATGCTCTAGGCACATGACTAGGAAGGAAGATTATCTCACAAACTTCACTCCCATTAAGGATGGTGATAAAGTTTACTTTGGAGGCGGATATAGAACTATCACAGGCAAAGGAACTCTTCTCACCAACAATTTGCGTTTTGAAAACATGTTTCTGGTAAAAGAACTTGACTATAATCTTTTTAGTGTATCACAAGTTTGTGATAACAAAAATAAGGTTCTTTTCACTGATACTGAATGCTTGGTGTTGAGCAAGGATTTTAAAATACCAGATGAGAAATTCATTGATTATAGGACACCTAGGCATAAGGACATTTATAATGTGAATCTTAATGGGATTAGGATGAATAATAACTTGTCATGTCTTTATGCTAAGGCTTCAGTTGATGAGAGTAATCTATGGCACAGGAGACTAGGGCACATTAACTTTAAAAATATAAACAGACTTGTAAGACATGGCTTGGTTGATGGTTTGCCTGAAAAGGCTTTCCACAATGACCACTCTTGTGTTGCATGCCTTAAAGGCAAACAGCACAAGGTCTCATTTAAGTCTAAACAGGTGCACTCTAGTTCTAAACCACTTCACTTGCTGCATATGGACCTGTTTGGTCCAACTAATATAGAAAGATTAAATGGTAAATCTTACTACTTTGTCATTACTGATGACTTTTCTAGGTTTACTTGGACTTTCTTTTTAGCTTTGAAAAGTGACATTGCTGATACTTTAATTAACTTTATTAACCAAATAGAGAAGAAGACTGGTAATGAAGTTAAAATTCTTAGAAGTGATAATGGTGGCGAGTTTAGAAATAAGCTATTGGATGATTTTTGTGCCAAGAAAGGGATTACTAGACAAATTAGTGTTCCAGAACCCCACAGCAAAATAGGGTTGCTGAGAGAAAGAATAGAACCCTAATTGAAGCAGCCAGGACTATGTTGGTTGATCCTCACTTTCCCATTGCTTTTTGGGCTGAGGTTGTGAATACAACTTGTTATGTTCAGAATAGAGCATTAGTCAACAAGATACATAACAAAACACCTTATGAGTTACTTTGGGGAAAAAACCTAATATTGGTTTTCTTAAACCTTTTGGTTGTCATGTAGTTGTACTAGATACTAGTGATGCCTTAGGTAAATTTAGTGTTAAAGGTGATGAAGGCTACTTCATGGGTTATTCAGTGCAGGGCAAGGGACATAGGGTTTACATTAAGAAGGAAAAACGTATACTTGAAAAGGTACATGTTAGGTTTTTAGAGAGTAAACCTAGTGATCCTGAAAGTGGTCCAAATTGGTTGTTTGACTTGGAACCTCTATCTAGGACTTTGAATTATATGCCTGTTACTAATCCAAACATTGTGAAGGTAACTTCAAGTGTTGTGGAAGAACCAGTTGTTGATGTTTCAGGTACACAGGTTCATGAAGAGGTTGGATCACAAGCAGACAAGTCATCTCCCATACTTGAGTATGTTACTATTCCCATATGGACATATGCTTTTGTTGTTGTTGTTGCTGCTACTGCTGGAAAGGAAAATGGTGGTCCCCAAGTATCACCAGTTAACAACATGCATGGTCTTTCAGGCGCTGACAAAGGAAAATCTGGCGCTGACAAGACAAATTCAGGCGTTGATGGCTCAAACGTTGACAACTCTAGTTCAGGCGTTGATGGCCCAAAGGCTTACAACCTTGGTTCAGGCGTTGACAACTCTTTTGACCATATTTTCTTTTCCAATTTTGAACAAGGTGAACCTTCAAACAGAAATGGAGAGGTTCATACAGATATTGATGGAAGAGATTCTGAAGAAGATATTGTTAACTTGGAAGATGAGATTGAAGACAACAGACTTTTTGAGAGAGGAGTTCTTACTTCTACAATGAAGGATCACCCCTCTTATCTAATTATTGGTGATGTGATGTCTCCTGTTCAAACTAGAAGATCTCATCAGAATCTTGGAGGATTTATTGCCAACATACACAAGAAGGTTGATACCCCTCTTGTTCAAGCATGTTTGTTTGCCTGTTTTCTGTCACAACAGGAGCCCAAGAAGATTTTTGATGCTCTCAAAGAACCAAGTTGGGTGGAGCAATGCAGGATGAGCTTCACCAATTTGCTATTCAGGATGTTTGGGAGCTGGTTGATTGTCCCAGATATGTAAGACCTATTGGGACAAGATGGGTTCTTGGAAACAAGAAAGATGAAAGAGGTATTGTGGTCAGAAACAAGGCACGTTTAGTGGCTCAAGGATATACACAAGAGGAAGGGATAGACTATGAGGAGGTGTTTGCACCAGTTTGCACCATAGGTAAAAAGGTTAAATTCTTGCTTATGTGAAGAGTGCTTTCCTTTATGGCACAATTTTTGAGGAGGTTTATGTAATGAAGCCTCCTGGTTTTGAAGATCCAGAGCATCCAGACAAGGTATATAGAGTCAAGAAAGCTATGTATGGACTTTATCAAGCCCCAAGAGCATGGTATGATATATTGTCCACCTATCTGGTGGAAAATGGATTCAAAAGGGGCACCATAGACCAGACCTTATTTACAAAGAAGACTGGTAAGGATGTCTTACTTGTTCAGGTTTATGTGGATGATATCATCTTTGGCTCAACAAACCCAAAGATGAGTGAAGACTTTTCCAAGCTTATGACAGATAAATTCAAGATGAGTGCAATGGGGGAGATGAACTTCTTTCTAGGGTTACAAGTTCAGCAGAAAGAAGATGGTATCTTCATCTCTCAGGATAAATATGTAGCTGAAATCTTGAAGAAGTTTGGTTTTTCTCCACATGAGAAAAGGGCTAGTACTCCTATCGATAGAGAACACCCTTGGTTTAAAGTTGGAGATGGAAAAGATGTGGATGTCAGGCACTATATATCAATGATTGGTTCATTGATGAATCTCACAACCTCAAGACCTGACATTATGTTTGCTGTGTGTTCATGTGCACGCCATCAAGTGACTCCCAAAGAGTGTCACCTTCATGCTGTCAAGAGAATCTTTAGGTACCTTAGATGTTATCCAGTTTTGGGCTTATGGTATCCATAAGATTCACCATTAGAGCTTATTGCATATTCAAACAGTGACTATGGTGGTGATAAATTTGATAGAAAATCCACAATTGGTGGATGTCAGTTTCTTGGGAGTAGGTTGATATATTGGCAATGCAAGAAACAAACAGTGGTCGCAAATTCAACAACTGAAGCAGAATATGTAGCTGCAACTGCTTGTTGTGGACAAGTCTTATGGATTCAGAACCAGCTGTTTGAATATGGGTATAATTTCATGCATACCAATATTTTTGTAGACAATAACAGCACTTTATGCATTATTAAAAATCATGTACATCATTCTAAAACAAAACATATAGAAATTAGACATCATTTTATAAGAGATTGTTTTGAAAAGGGTTTAATACAAACAGATAGGGTTGACACCGAAGAAAATGTGTCTGATTTATTAACTAAACCTTTTGATACTGGAAGGTTTCAATACTTGGTAACAAGTATTGGAATGATCAATCTCACTTAATATGTGTTTTGGGATCTTTTTGTAAAAGTATGTACAGGATATGCATTGTTATTGGTCTTTTTAAGAAATTGGATTTTCCACTATATTTGTCTAACGCTGACAAAGGTTATCTTAACGCTGATAAGTGTTATCGTGACGTTGTCAGCAACATGTTAGTTTTGTGTTTTTTAATCTAAGTGTGCAGGAGTTGTTAGCAGTGTACCATTGGATACAGAGTTGCTTATGGATCCTTGGAGAATCAATTGAAGCATGTTTCAATTTATGGATGATGGTTGGAATATTTATATTCCTATCTTGACATAAATTTTTATTTACATGCATATTATTGGGCAGCCTATGTGTAACACCCCCAAATTTACACAATTCAATACAGCGGAAGACTCGTTGGTGTTACGGGATAGCACATTACTCACATCATAGAAAACGCATAAAAATCGCGTCGTTTAATAATAAAGCATTTCCATTCATAAATATCAAATTTACACAGGTCCCAAGTCATAGTCATTTCATACAATTTTACAAAAGATTTGAATGGAAATTGTTATTTAAGTGCGGGCCATGAATTCTTGTTGTCTTCCCGAGAATTACCTTCAAGTACCTGAGATAAGACATGTTAAAAGAAAAGGTCAGCGATAACGCCGAGTGAATTCATAGAGTTTAATAAAATCCATCAATATAACATCGGTATAAAATTATTACCGAAAAACATTTTGTACAATTCTTTGTAATAGGCCATAAAATAGCCAAAGTCATTTTGTACAAATCCTTGTCAAAAATCATAATATAGGCTTTTGCCTTCAAAATCATTATACGAACCATTGTCGTAAAAACATCATACAATACGTTTTATAACGTTGTATAAAGTTAAATAAAAACCGTTATATGAATATGGTTATGTATAACCAAAACACGAACATAATATCAATAATAAGACCCTGTATTGCTAGTCAGGCAATATATCGTAATTCAGTGCGTATAGCAGTATTTCGTTATTTGGATTATTATAAGCCGCATGACATTGTTACCTTACTACAACAAACAACGGGTAGCTAGCCCGAAACTCAATTTGCCCATCTAAGTTAGCATGTCGTCACAATAATCACGCTTGTGTAAATCTTCTCATACATAAATTCGCTTACCAATCAATGTGGCACGACGGGGATCAAGCGTCAAGGCGCGAACTGGGGTGATCGTCCCCAAATAGTACTATTATATGCATAAGCGTCTACCAAATCCCGGTAGTTCATAATTCATGCTAATGGGACTTTTAGTGACATAACCTAACTTTAATAATCCATTTTATTTCATCTATCGGGTCATTTAATCATTCATCGGGTCATAAAATCATTCGGGTCCAAATCAATAAACAAACAATCGGGACAAATGTGTCCTATTTTATCAAAACTAACATGTTATCTCCCTCGCGGGTTTATAAAACATTTCATGAAAACATTTAAAAGAGTGCGAGGCTATGAACTCACGTTGATGTGGGAAAGCGGGTTATCGGCAATTCGGATGTACGGTACGTGCTTCAATCACGGGAACCTAGACAAATAATACTCGTCTTAGACTCTTGTCCAATGACTTTATAAAAATAACAATTATGTATATATATGATGACTTTATACATATGATGATGATCAAGTGGGTTTATATGTTCTCATTCACTCATTTTTGTGTTATGTGTTGACAACTTTTATATTAGTTTACTAGTTTTACCTATTTACATGTTTTAGGTCCAATAAGCCTTTTATAAGTCCATTAACTTGTATTAATCCATTTTATACTTTTTTATCAGTATTGTACTTTACATGTTGGGCCCAAGTGGGTTAAGCCCAATAAGTAAATTTATAAGTGTTTTACTAACTAGTCGGGTTTATAGTCCAATAAGGCTACTTTGGCCCGTTAATGTCTATATGTTGTAAAGTTAGGGTTTTATCGGTTTTTACTTGTTATATAAGTTCATATATCAGTATGTGAGTTTATAAAAGTTTATATTAGACGGGTCCGACCGTCTAAGTTTTATTTGACAAAAACGTTAATCTTTCGGTTTTAGCCTAAAAGACGTAAAACTTAGTATATAGTTTTTATAACTTATAAAACTTACCAAACTACCATTTTTATATAATTTCCATTTATTTATCCTTATGCATATTTATATAAATGAAATATATAAGTTAGTGGATTTTAATTCATATTTTATACTATATTTATTTGAGTGCTTATATAATAACATTAAACTTTAATTTCACAAAATCAGTCCTAAATTTTAAGTTCACTAAAATATCCATATCTAGAGTTCTATAATGAGATAGGATCTCAAATTTTTATCACAGAAACTAAATGATATGTGCTTCATTTTATTTCTTTATAGATACTGATGAATCAACCTCTAAATAGTTTAATAAATTCGTCCAAAACAGTATAGGCAGATTTGCACTCTAAACTTATTTTGATCATATCTCACTCATTTTTATGATTCCATTGTATGGCCAACTCTCACATGTGTATAACACCTAATACTTACTGTAAATTGATTCCACTATGCCATTTTATCAGTTTATCATTTGGTTATTTACTGTTTTTATACAGCCAACTTTATAAGCAAGAATTTAACCTTTTTACCTATGGTTTTCCATCTTTTTAACCATGTTTATCAAATCTATCAACACAAGATCCCCACACAATATTTTTAATCATCATTCATCATCATATACATATACATAAATAAAGAAAATACAACCAGATAGGGTTGACACTGAGGAAAATGTGTCAGATTTATTAACTAAACCTTTTGATGCTGGGAGATTTCAATACTTGGTAACAAGTATTGGAATGGTCAATCTCACATAATATGTGTTTTGGGTTCTTTTTGTAAAAGTATGTACAAGATATGCATTGTTATTGGTCTTTTTAAGAAATTGGATTTTCCACTATATTTGTCTAACGCTGACAAAGGTTATCTTAACGCTGATAAGTGTTATCGTGACGTTCTCAGCAACATGTTAGTTTTGTGGTTTTTAATCTAAGTGTGCAGGAGTTGTTAGCAGTGTACCATTGGATACAGAGTTGCTTATGGATCCTTGGAGAATCAATTGAAGCATGTTTCAATTTATGGATGATGGTTGGAATATTTATATTCCTATCTTGACATAAATTTTTATTTACATGCATATTATTGGGCAGCCTATGTGTAACACCCCCAAACTTACACAATTCAATACAGCGGAAGACTCGTTGGTGTTACGGGATAGCACATTACTCACATCATAGAAAACGCATAAAAATCGCGTCGTTTAATAATAAAGCATTTCCATTCATAAATATCAAATTTACACAGGTCCCAAGTCATAGTCATTTCATACAATTTTACAAAAGATTTGAATGGAAATTGTTATTTAAGTGCGGGCCATGAATTCTTGTTGTCTTCCCGAGAATTACCTTCAAGTACCTGAGATAAGACATGTTAAAAGAAAAGGTCAGCGATAACGCCGAGTGAATTCATAGAGTTTAATAAAATCCATCAATATAACATCGGTATAAAATTATTATCGAAAATCATTTTGTACAATTCTTTGTAATAGGCCATAAAATAGCCAAAGTCATTTTATACAAATCCTTGTCAAAAATCATAATATAGGCTTTTGCCTTCAAAATCATTATACGAACCATTGTCGTAAAAACATCATACAATACGTTTTATAATGTTGTATAAAGTTAAATAAAAACCGTTATATGAATATGGTTATGTATAACCAAAACACGAACATAATATCAATAATAAGACCCTGTATTGCTAGTCAGGCAATATATCGTAATTCAGTGCGTATAGCAGTATTTCGTTATTTGGATTATTATAAGCCGCATGACATTGTTACCTTACTACAACAAACAACGGGTAGCTAGCCCGAAACTCAATTTGCCCATCTAAGTTAGCATGTCGTCACAATAATCACGCTTGTGTAAATCTTCTCATACATAAATTCGCTTACCAATCAATGTGGCACGACGGGGATCAACCGTCAAGGCGCGAACTGGGGTGATCGTCCCCAAATAGTACTATTATATGCATAAGCGTCTACCAAATCCCGGTAGTTCACAATTCATGCTAATGAGACTTTTAGTGACATAACCTAACTTTAATAATCCATTTTATTTCATCTATCGGGTCATTTAATCATTCACCGGGTCATACAATCATTCGGGTCCAAATCAATAAACAAACAATCGGGACAAATGTGTCCTATTTTATCAAAACTAACATGTTATCTCCCTCGCGGGTTTATAAAACATTTCATGAAAACATTTAAAAGAGTGCGAGGCTATGAACTCACGTTGATGTGGGAAAGCGGGTTATCGGCAATTCGGATGTACGGTACGTGCTTCAATCACGGGAACCTAGACAAATAATACTCGTCTTAGACGCTTGTCCAATGACTTTATAAAAATAACAATTATGTATATATATGATGACTATATACATATGATGATGATCAAGTGGGTTTATATGTTCTCATTCACTCATTTTTGTGTTATCTGTTGACAACTTTTATATTAGTTTACTAGTTTTACCTATTTACATGTTTTAGGTCCAATAAGCCTTTTATAAGTCCATTAACTTGTATTAATCCATTTTATACTTTTTTATAAGTATTATACTTTACATGTTGGGCCCAAGTGGGTTAAGCCCAATAAGTAAATTTATAAGTGTTTTACTAACTAGTCGGGTTTATAGTCCAATAAGGCTACTTTGGCTCGTTAATGTCTATATGTTGTAAAGTTCGGGTTTTACCGGTTTTTACTTGTTATATAAGTTCATATATCAGTATGTGAGTTTATAAAAGTTTATATTAGACGGGTCCGACCGTCTAAGTTTTATTTGACAAAAACGTTAATCTTTCGGTTTTAGCCGAAAAGACGTAAAACTTAGTATATAGTTTTTATAACTTATAAAACTTACCAAACTACCATTTTTATATAATTTCCATTTATTTATTCTTATGCATATTTATATAAATGAAATATATAAGTTAGTGGATTTTAATTCACATTTTATACTATATTTATTTGAGTGCTTATATAATAATATTAAACTTTAATTTCACAAAATCAGTCCTAAATTTTAAGTTCACTAAAATGTCCATATCTAGAGTTCTATAATGAGATAGGATCTCAAATTTTTATCACAGAAACTAAATGATATTTGCTTCATTTTATTTCTTAGCTACTGATGAATCAACCTCTAAATATTTTAATAAATTCGTCCAAAACAGTATAGGCAGATTTGCACTCTAAACTTGTTTTGATCATATCTCACTCATTTTTATGATTCCATTGTATGGCCAACTCTCACATGTGTATAACACCTAATACTTACTGTAAATTGATTTCACTATGCCATTTTATCAGTTTATCATTTGGTTAGTTACTGTTTTTATACAGCCAACTTTATAAGCAAGAATTTAACCTTTTTACCTATGGTTTTCCATCTTTTTAACCATGTTTATCAAATCTATCAACACAAGATCCCCACACAATATTTTTAATCATCATTCATCATCATATACATATACATAAATAAAGAAAATACAAGATTACATAATCAAAATAACAAGAGGATAGGAAGAACAATCTTTATACCACCAAGATTAAGTAGTTTGTGATCAAGGCTTGGATTTTTGATGGCAAAACTTGTGATAGATCAACACCAATCTTCAAGACCACCAATACTTGTAAAGTTATTGTAGAAATCAGCCCTTGGACATCACCAAATCACCTCCTTGGATATTAGAATCACATCCACTCTTCAAGGCTTCAAAGGAGCATCATCATATGTGTAGATAACACAAAGTTTATGGCTAGATTTGATAAAAAAATTGATCAAAATGGTATTTTAGAGAGAGAGTGGACGAAATTGGGGAGAGAAGGAGAGAGTGGTTTGCATGTATGAGTTTTGGAGAAGTAGTTTTGGTGTTGGATGGTTTTGGTGGTGTGATAGCTTACTTGTTAAGCATTAGCTAACAAGTGTTAGCTTAATAGTTAAAAATTGACACATCATGAGATGTGTTGGAGCCCATTTGTATAGGGGTGGGCAAGTGTAAACTTGTCCCATCCCTATTAATTTACGGGTACTCCTCGATTCTAGTTTTCTCGATTTGCGTGCCCTCGGGTCGTTTTACGAAAAACGTTTTATAAATTATGAATCAATGACACAAAATGAATCTAATAAAAATTGTCTCATCAAAAACGGAGTTCAAAAACGTAAATACGCAATCCTAAGGTTTCCGGTTTAGTCGTAAAGGACGTTAAATTATAATCGTAAGTCCTAATCTCTTCTCGTAAATTTGTGAGTTTATGAACCAACACAAATTTAAAATCTCAAAATAATATTCATGGATAAATTTATTTTCTGAAATGTTGGATTGTCACCAAAAACGGTGTATGTAAACGTAAGCACGTAACGTAGAATCCTCCAGTTTAAACGTAGTCGGTGCTACTTCAAGACGTAAATCCAAATTACTTCCCAAAAATAAGTGAGTTCATAATATAACATTAAAATAATGTTTTTAAATAATATTTGAGAATAAAATATCGACCATAAATTGACGGATTGTCAACATTTACCCCTAAACAGGATCTTTGTCCTCAAAGATCATCTTACTACTCGCTTCTTATAAAGTTAAAGCCATGTGGGTATTTCCTCCACATTCGGTCTTTTCTCACATGTGTAATTCATTACAATATGTGAGTTTCATCAAACATAACGACGGGAATAAGATCAGGCTTAATGTTGACTTACTTTCTCTATCCATGATGTTCACGGGTTTTTGATGAATGCAACTTTTCGCCGATCTAAACTTCATCAAGAAGTGATCAGATTCTCACTTGATAGACATTCTATCAAATTCGATATACGAAACATAATTCACGCAGCTCTTGAAGTCCTAGGGTAGATCCAGCTTATATGCCTTTCAAACTAATCTTTTACATCATCTCAATGGTCCCATACAACGGGGGCTTATATCCCATGATCTTTCAGATCATCAATTCATTTTTCCATGGTTAAAATTTTTGGCATAACTTCGCTACCCATCTGGCACTTCAAGATCTACATTTCATATTCACATAACCTCAACCGGCAGTCAATAATCAGATCCTAATTTCAACAACCATTTCAGGTTTCGCTGGTCGGGTACTTTGTAAGGTTAGGTTCGCCATCATAGGAAACCTTAATCCTAAAAGACATGTCCAACTCACAATGGGTGTATGTCGGGTGTCTTCATCCCAACTCCTACTTACAGATGCTCTAATATATATCCTCACAAGATTCGATCTCGATCCTAATACGATAATCATCAATGATAATCTTTCCAAAAGAAAGCGATTATACGGTTCATTACCAAAGGTCAATCATTCAAACATAAAACAACACTTATAGTATTTTGTATCGTTACTTTACCTCGTCCCTTCGATTGGGGTGGTACACAGTACTCTCATTAAGATTCGTTCTCAATGACTTCTGAGCAAATCTCTAGAAATTCGATGCGAAGCGAGGATCTTGATAGAGATGATCGATACAGGCACACCATGTTTACATAACTCCTTTAAATACAAAAGAGTCAATTTCTTCATCGAGAATCTATCATTAACAGGAATGATATTAGCAGATTTGGTCAGTCTGTCGACGATGACCCAAATCGAATCAAATTTATATGATGACCTTTGCGATAGTTAGATGTTTACTAATGTATGAGGCGATGTCCGCCTTCATATTTTTCCATCTGTACAACTTCGTCAGATAAAGATACATTAAGTCGGAAATGACAGGAATAGAATACTTATACTTACGGGATTTCAATATGACTACATCTCAATATTTAGGCAACCACAAGTGGCCTTTTATACATTTAACGCCATCGGATTCTCAATTCTAATGGTTCACATTAGCCGCGAACCCCTTTTATTATCTATATTATCCTTCTTACAAACATTAGTTATTTTTAAATTGTTCGGTAATTTATTTTGCACCTTCATTATTAAGGAACATGTCCTAATTGGTTCTTTGTCTTTCTCTACATAATGTGTCAGTAATTATATTCACCTTCCTCGATGAAATAAATATCATGACCGTATTTATTCAGAAATTATTCCTTCATATTTTCCAAGTCTTAGTTCTATCTCAACTATTATTTTTATCAGTTTTGCTTGATCCGATGTTTTAAAGCGTTGATAATTATTACACGTAAATTAACAATAAATATTAAGTTTTTATGAAACGTAAACGTTAAAAGTTTAAATTTCTTAGTTCGACCAATTATATTAAAATGTTTAAAACAAATTTGAATTTAATTAACACGATTCTTTTTTGCTGATTTATCGAAAATAATTAATAAGATCCGTAAATGTACGAAATATCTTTGGTTATACTTTGGTCAAAATTTTCTTAGTTGAAAAACAAAAATTGTCATTTCAAATTTCAAGTCATGGTTTAAATGGTTTCCTCAATCCGTCTTAGGTTGTCTTGAGGTATACACAAACATTTACCCCTAAACAGGAGTTTAGTTAAATGATTTGTGTATAAGGGAACAATCCCTTAAAAATCCTTTGTTAAAACATTTTTCAAAACATATTTCCATTTTCTTTTTGGCAAAACCCAAAGTCTTAAATGGCTTTAATCTTTGGAAAGTCAATATAGATTCCATTATCTTATTAATCACACGGTTAAATTGTGTAAAGGATTAAGCCGTAAGTCATATGTTAAATATTCAAAGTACAGGTTTTCATTGTTCGGCCAATTCAGGGCAATCTATAAATAATTATTAACTCATTCTTATTCTTATAAACAAACAGATGGTCCTTAATGATCACAAGCATGAATTTATCAATTTACAGCCTACACACGTGATTCACCCAATTTATGAATGCTACATGTGTATTAGTCAATCCAAACGTCATCACGTGAAACTTATAATGTTTATTACAAGTTCTGGATGTAGTGATTGGAATAGATAATATTTTTCGCGGACGCGAAGTTGATGATAACCATGCCGTGGATCAAATCTTGAATATACGTTAGAACCTTGTAAATGATCGAACAAATCTATCATCTTGGGTAGTGGATATAGATTTTTAATCGTCAATTTACCTAGTTCACGGTAATTAATAAATATAAGAAATAATAACACCATAGCTCTTCATGATGACGATCTAGGTAGAATAAAAGCTTTCTCCGATAACTCTCTTAGTTGTACGGTAGCACTTTCGATTCAGATGGCGGTGACGTACAGTGCACGAGCCACAGGTGCAACACCGGGAATATAATCAATACCAATTTCAACTTGCCTTAATGGCGAAAGTCTAGGTAATTCACCAGCAAATACCTCCTAAAGTTTCAGATAACGAAAACATCTTTTAATAAATTCATATTAGGTTCTTTCTAGATTATAATATCTATGACTAATTCACAACCATTCACGGTATAATTTCAAGTCTAATGCATGATATGGTCCTCCATCAAGAATTATTTAGATCACTTTTGATAATCAACATCTTATCATTTAGGGGAATTCTACTCGAGTTCCCATCAATTAAGACAATGTCGTCATGTCATAATCAATCAATCCATTCTACTGGCACTATCAACTTTTCAGTTTTATTGCCGTCGATAAGATGTGAACTTCTCAAAAGACTAATAATAACTCATAATCCTTTACAATTCAAGGATATCTGGAGACATAGCTAACATCAAAAGAGTAAGGTCAACGCATAATCTACACGAGAGAATTTCAGATCAGATACAGACGAAAACATTTAACGAATATGAATATATCCCATGTTTTCATAATTTGAGTACGCATTCGAAAGCTCCTCGGATCGTTACCCAGGTCATTCAAATGAAATATAATCAAAAGAAATGATAGAAACGTTGATACATCCAATCGGGTATCAACACTCGGTAATCAGATACTTTTTCAAAGAATCTCACTACGAGAGAATTGGACAAGAAAGAGAATATCAATTGTCAATTAAGACAATATCCACAGATGAGTAAATTCGGCTCAGAAGAATAAATAGTACGGGCACATAAGTAGGTGTCCCTAACACTATGTCCCTATTTTTCACTTCTTGCAGATCTCATAAAATTTAATCTTTCACAATCTTCAAAGAAAATGTAGTATTTATTCATTAGTTTTATGGTGACTACTAATCAGCCTTGCATGGTCCATTCCAAATTGTATGTAGGCGCGCAACAATATACAATTTTAAGATTAACGATGCAATACTCAGTTCGTCAAAACTTTATCATCATGTTTACAATAAAAACATTTTCATGCTTAATTCTTAAATAAGAATCAAAAATAAATTTACAAAGATTTTCTTTGTTATTTTCTTTGTTATGAAAACAATTAAGTTTTCCAAGGTGTTTTATAAACAACTTCATTCCGATAACGATCACTTATAAATCTCACTTTGAATAATCCTTATAGTGATGAAAATTCAATTTTCCCAAAGGATACTGTTTTAACTTTATAAAAACAATGAGTGATCTGCAAAAGAGTGATGAAGAGTTGTTCACCAAGAACTAACTACAATATCATAGGAAATGAGCTTAGCCAATTAATCATGAGGTGCATGACCTCGATGGCACTCAAAAAGAATAATCCACAACGTAACTCAATTCGAGATGAGTACTTGTTCAATGGTTGCATCATTAATGCGAGCATTAGAGACAAGCAAGAAAAGATAGATAACATCGATACATGTAGAATTTAGCAATCAAAGGTATCCTTTTCATTAATCACAAACAAGTCAAAATTGTACCGTAACACATTACGTGTCACTATGTCATACAATTCCAAGAACTCATCCTACCAACTGATATCTCAGTTAAGTTAGGGATTTTTTTTAAAAGATACCACAATGAATACTAATCTACAAGAGTCATGGGGGTTCCACCTGTCCCGGAAGATCCATCGGTCTCAATTCAGAAGAAGATTTCTTCAATTTATTTCCTGGACACTGGGCATCCTCATTATTGGACAATGGTCTAGGGACAACCCTTAACACGAACTAACTATCATTTAAAACCTTATAATTCAATCACATAACTTAATGACTTCCTCTTAACAATCTTATATTCCATACAGGTTAAGTTTTATTTCATTTAAGTTTCAACAAATTTTATACTCAATTCGATATCCTACCTCATCCTCCAATACTTTCAACCATATTCTTAATCCTTAAAAGGGCAATAAAAGCTCGATATGAACAACACTTAATTTCCAATCCTATAGCTCTTTCATCAATAGTTATCAAATGAGTCACTAATTATGAAATGACTCACACATTCAATTAGACTTCTCGGAAAGGTACTAGTGGCATGAGGCTTTTGGGTAATGGTTCCAATGATAGCCTCAAGTGCAACATTCACCCTTTCGATTTCAAGTTTAAGAATTGGGTGACAACGAATCAGATGACATCTTTCTAGGTGGTAACGTTTTGTCAAACTCCACTCTATAAGGAAAGATCGTCATGACATCGATATCAGTTTTAATCTCGCCAACTCTTCTTCAATATCACAATCAACTAATATCAACATTTCTACGAATATCAACCATTTGTTGGGATCATAAATATCCACAACTTGGTTTAGATCTAGGATAGCTAGAATTCCTACGAGAATAGCTTCAATTATATTACTAGGGGATTTAGGGTTCCTTGTGACAATCTACGTCGTATAAATACCTCGTATAAATATAGAAATAATCATCAAACAATCATGTAATCAAATTACATCATATATATAATCCAAGTTATATATATATTAAAATAACACTTCTCAGTCTGGCCTTGTCGGTAACTCGGGAATTCTTCGGCACCGTTATAGTCAAAAGATTTTTAGACATTTTGTGAAAAATGTTTATAGTTAAAAGATTTTGAAATGTTTTATTCAAAACCTTGGTTTTAAAAATCTTTCGTTCTCTATAACGAGAGCTCTGGTACCAAACTGTAACACCCCCAAATTTACACAATTCAATACAGCGGAAGACTCGTTGGTTTTACAGGATAGCACATACTCACATCATAGACAACGCATAAAAATCGTGTCGTTTAATAATAAAGCATTTCCATTCATAAATATCAAATTTACATAGGTCCCAAGTCATAGTCATTTCATACAATTTTACAAAATTTTTGAATGGAAATTGTTATTTAAGTGCGGGCCATGAATTCTTGTTGTCTTCCCGAGAATTACCTTCAAGTACCTGAGATAAGACATGTTAAAAGAAAAGGTCAGCGATAACGCCGAGTGAATTCATAGAGTTTAATAAAATCCATCAATATAACATCGGTATAAAATTATTACCGAAAATCATTTTGTACAATTCTTTGTAATAGGCCATAAAATAGCCAAAGTCATTTTATACAAATCCTTGTCAAAAATCATAATATACGCTTTTGCCTTCAAAATCATTATACGAACCATTGTCGTAAAAACATCATACAATACGTTTTAAACGTTGTATAAAGTTAAAAAAACCGTTATATGAATATGGTTATGTATAACCAAAACACGAACATAATATCAATAATAAGACCCCGTATTGCTAGTCAGGCAATATATCGTAATTCGGTGCGTATAGCAGTATTTCGTAATTTGGATTATTATAAGCCGCATGACATTGTTACCTTACTACAACAAACAACGGGTAGCTAGCCCGAAACTCAATTTGCCCATCTAAGTTAGCGTGTCGTCACAATAATCACGCTTGTGTAAATCTTCTCATACATAAATTCGCTTACCAATCAATGTGGCACGACGGGGATCAACCGTCAAGGCGCGAACTGGGGTGATCGTCCCCAAATAGTACTATTATATGCATAAGCGTCTACCAAATCCCGGTAGTTCACAATTCATGCTAATGGGACTTTTAGTGACATAACCTAACTTCAATAATCAATTTTATTTCATCTATCGGGTCATTTAATCATTCATCGGGTCATACAATCATTCGGGTCCAAATCAATAAACAAACAATCGGGACAAATGTGTCCTATTTTATCAAAACTAACATGTTATCTCCCTCGCGGGTTTATAAAACATTTCATGAAAACATTTAAAAGAGTGCGAGGCTATGAACTCACGTTGATGTGGGAAAGCAGGTTATCGGCAATTCGGATGTACGGTACGTGCTTCAATCACGGGAACCTAGACAAATAATACTCGTCTTAGACTCTTGTCCAATGACTTTATAAAAATAACAATTATGTATATATATGATGACTTTATACATATGATGATGATCAAGTGGGTTTATATATTCTCATTCACTCATTTTTGTGTTATGTGTTGACAACTTTTATATTAGTTTACTAGTTTTACCTATTTACATGTTTTAGGTCCTATAAGCCTTTTATAAGTCCATTAACTTGTATTAATCCATTTTATACTTTTTTATCAGTATTATACTTTACATGTTGGGCCCAAGTGGGTTAAGCCCAATAAGTAAATTTATAAGTGTTTTACTAACTAGTCGGGTTTATAGTCCAATAAGGCTACTTTGGCCCGTTAATGTCTATATGTTGTAAAGTTCGGGTTTTATCGGTTTTTACTTGTTATATAAGTTCATATATCAGTATGTGAGTTTATAAAAGTTTATATTAGATGTGTCCGACCGTCTAAGTTTTAGTTGACAAAAACGTTAATCTTTCGGTTTTAGCCGAAAAGACGTAAAACTTAGTATATAGTTTTTATAACTTATAAAACTTACCAAACTACCATTTTTATATAATTTCCATTTATTTATCCTTATGCATATTTATATAAATGAAATATATAAGTTAGTGGGTTTTAATTCACATTTTATACTATATTTATTTGAGTGCTTATATAATAATATTAAACTTTAATTTCACAAAATCAGTCCTAAATTTTAAGTTCACTAAAATGTCCATATCTAGAGTTCTATAATGAGATAGGACCTCAAATTTTTATCACAGAAACTAAATGATATGTGCTTCATTTTATTCCTGTATAGCTACTGATGAATCAACCTCTAAATACTTTAATAAATTCGTCTAAAACAGTATAGGCAGATTTGCACCCTAAACTTGTTTTGATCATATCTCACTCATTTTTATGATTCCATTGTATGGCCAACTCTCACATGTGTATAACACCTAATAATTACAGTAAATTGATTCCACTATGCCATTTTATCAGTTTATCATTTGGTTAGTTACTGTTTTTATACAGCCAACTTTATAAGCAAGAATTTAACCTTTTTACCTATGGTTTTCCATCTTTTTAACCATGTTTATCAAATCTATCAACACAAGATCCCCACACAATATTTTTAATCATCATTCATCATCATATACATATACATAAATAAAGAAAATACAAGATTACTTAATCAAAATAACAAGAGGATAGGAAGAACAATCTTTATACCACCAAGATTAAGTAGTTTGTGATCAAGGCTTGGATTTTTTATGGCAAAACTTGTGATAGATCAACACCAATCTTCAAGACCACCAATACTTGTAAAGTTCTTGTAGAAATCAGCCCTTGGACATCACCAAATCACCTCCTTGGATGTTAGAATCACCTCCACTCTTCAAGGCTTCAAAGGAGCATCATCATATGTGTAGATAACACAAAGTTTATGGCTAGATTTGATAAAAAAATTGATCAAAATGGTATTTTAGAGAGAGAGTGGACGCAATTGGGGAGAGAAGAAGAGAGTGGTTTGCATGTATGAGTTTTGGAGAAGTGGTTTTGGTGTTGGATGGTTTTGGTGGTGTGATAGCTTACTTGTTAAGCATTAGCTAACAAGTGTTAGCTTAATAGTTAAAAATTGACACATCATGAGATGTGTTGGAGCCCATTTGTATAGGGGTGGGCAAGTGTAAACTTGTCCCATCCCTATTAATTTACGGGTACTCCTCGATTCTAGTTTCCTCGATTTGCGTGCCCTCGGGTCGTTTTACGAAAAACATTTTATAAATTATGAATCAACGACACAAAATGAATCTAATAAAAATTGTCTCATCAAAAACGGAGTTCAAAAACGTAAATACGTAATCCTAAGGTTTCCGGTTTAGTCGTAAAGGACGTTAAATTATAATCGTAAGTCCTAATCTCTTCTCGTAAATTTGTGAGTTTATGAACCAACACAAATTTAAAATCTCAAAATAATATTCATGGATAAATTTATTTTCTGAAATGTCGGACTGTCACCAAAAACGGTGCATGTAAACGTAAGCACGTAACGTAGAATCCTCCAGTTTAAACGTAGTAGATGCTACTTCAATACGTAAATCCAAATTACTTCCCAAAAATAAGTGAGTTCATAATATAACATTAAAATAATGTTTTTAAATAATATTTGAGAATAAAATATCAACCATAAATTGACGGATTGTCACACTATGTATCACAGTTTAAGGGGAGGTTTTAGGAACTTTTAGGACTTTTGGGTATTCTTATAATATTCTTATCACAATTCTAGATTGTGTCCACTGGTGAGTATGAGTTAGTTTACTAAATCATGAGGCACTGTAGCATGCAAAGTTGACATACTATGCATGCTGCCAATACCTTTTTGGGAATGATTTATATTGGGTTTACCTGGGAGTTACAAGGGATTTTATGAGATAAATTAATTGTAAAGAATTTTGGTTAGCAAGGGACACTAGAGGACTGTTATGTCTATCTTGCATAAGCAAGTGTGCATAACTTGACAGTGCTTGCCGCCCTATAATAATTATCAATTTATAGGTTATCTTCACTAGGATAAATTACTTTGTTAAGGTCCTTTTTCATTTTTATTATTTTTATTTTTGGACGCTGGCAAGTATATTTCCAAGCGTTGTTGTGACCAATTTAGACGTTGACATGGCTTTGTCAAATGTTGACAAGAATATAGCCGTTGGGCATTGATGGGTTATTTTTTACCGTTGACACTCATTGGGACCTACCCAGTTGTTATTTTTTGACGAATTTTGGGGCCGTAATTTTGGGAGTAGATAACTTTTAATTAATGCACAAGATAACTTATTTTCTTTTCAATATTTTCATCATTATATTTTGAAAATACTTGCCTTATTTTTGACCAATCACATGTGCCTATCTCTCCTATACATTTGGCTCCTATTTTTAAACAGGGTACTTCATATTCTTGTCTAACACTTTTTCTCCTATAATTCATCTTTCATCAATAATTCACAAACAACTTTCTTCAACAATGGCACCAAAGTTTAAACCAAGTGACTTGGTATTGGGATTCAGAAGTCAGCACAACATGATTTCTTATTTGGAGGCTGATGATACTTTGTTTCCACAATACACCTAGATGGTGGCGTATTTGAATGCATCTCCAATTAGGTATGCACTTTCTCATGCTCCTCTCATCCCTGTCACTCATATTAAACAGTTTTGGAACACTGTTAGTTCCTCAACAATTAATAATGTGACTACATTATCAGCTATTGTTCATGGGCGTACTTGGGTGGTTACTGAAGCCTTGGTTCCCCAGGCTTTGCATCTTAATGATGCAGATGGTATAACCACTCTCCCCGTTAATAAAATAGAACAAGGACTTCGGGCTTTGGGGTATCCTTTCCCTGTTGAGGGCACTTTAAACAAATATCATAAACAAGAGTTTCCCCCAGCCTGGAAGTACCTCATACATGTTATCCTTCAATGTTTGAGTCCCAAATGTACTGCACATAATGAAATTAACAGATCAATTGCTAGTGCAATTGTGTGCATTACAAATGGGCAAAAGTTTAATTTTTCAAAACTGATTTTTGATGGCATGTGTAAAAATAAAGGGAATAAGATGACTTTGGCTTATCCCAGATTTTTGCAAATGGTTTTTGATATGCAAAATTACTGCACAAGGGATCATGATGATTTTTTTGAGATCCCTGTGCAAAAGAAAGCTATTTTTAGTAAGATGAACTCACCCCTTCACCGTGAATTACCCCTCACCCAAGCTATGCTTGCTGTTATTGCAGCAGCACAACCCCAAACAGACCCACAACCACAACTTGACCCAATACCATAACCTTTGCCTTCACCTCAACACATGGAAATTGACCAAGAATCCTTCAACGCTGACACATTAAATGTTGGCGTTGACACAAGTAATCCAAACGTTGACACCTTTCCTTCACAGACCCAAACACCCCTTAACCTTCAAACTACCACCCAATCCACATCATCTTCTACCCCACTTGAATATAGGTTGCAGAAACGCCCAAGGACTACTGGAGTGTTCTCCTATAGTGGTCCTAGCCATGTTGTAGAGAGAACCACCACCACAAGTGTGGTTGGTGCTATGGATGAGGATGGGACTATTGGTACTCGCTTAGATGCAGGCCAAGATAGTCCTAACATCTTTAAGACCTCATCCATGCCCCATGACTCTACTTTGGGAGGTCAAATACCCATTCTAGAGGAGGGCAGATTGGAACAATACACAATGATGGAATTGACGGCTGTCTGCATTAGCTTGCAAAAGCAAAATGCAGACCTGGTACAAACAGTCAGTACACAAGGCCTTGAACTCAAGCAATTGAGGGAGAGGATTGTTGTTTTGGAAACTGCTGAGTCTAGGAGAAGGCAGACAAGAGTCCTTTTATCAGCGGAGGATTCTTACAAAGGGGAGGAAGCTGCTACAGAGCCTGTTAATTTGAGTGATAAAGGCTCACATGAAGCTACTACGGAGCCATTTGATTTGAGTGGCAAAGGCTCATATGATGGAGAATCTTTGGGTGTTGCTGAAGCCCTTACTGAATTGAAGAAGCAATCAGGTTTTGATACATCTCTGGTTACTCCTACAAATTTGAACTTGTCTTTTATAGCTATGATGGAGCAGTTCACAAGAGGCGCTGAGACAAGTAAGCTGAGCGTTGACAAGCAAACTTTGGACGCTGACACACCAAGCGCTGACAAGAGTAAATTGGGCGCTGACACAAGGAATTTGAGCGTTGACAGACCTGCAGATATGGTTGATGAATTCCAGTCATCAGCTATCATCAAAGAAGTGTCTTCACAGGTACCATCATCATCTTTACCCATCATTGATCCATTAGATAAAGATAAAGGAATCATGGTAGAAGTAGAAGTTCCAAAGGATGCAGCACAAGTAGAGTTTGATTCAAGGTTGGCTGCATAACTTATGGAACAAGAAAGGAAGAAGGTTGGTGAATCACCATTTGTTGTCACCTATGAGGAACAAGAAGGAAGTGATGAAGGAAGTTCAGAGTCAAGTGTGATGATAATTGAACAACTAGAAAGACTTGAATATGGTGATGACTTGGCAAGAGAGAAGCTTAGAGAGTTAAAATTGAAAGTAGATTATGATATGCCAGAAGTTGCTCAGATGTACAATGCTTGGGAGAATAGGATTATGGAGAATCCAGATTTGACAATTTCAGACCAAATTTGGGGATTGGAGATTCTTCTAAGAGTTCAAAGAGACTGCAAGGTAATTCTGAAGCATAAGGCTGGCAATGTTTTCTCACTGCTGAAGAGGGATAGAAGGGAGCTTTACTACATGTTACTCAGATGTCATGGAACTGGATGGACATTCAAGAAATTGCAGGGATTATCCTTTGAAGAATTGGAGTACAAGGCTTATCCCATTTGGGCAAGAGTGCAGGAAATGAATACTCTTAGCCTTCTTTCAGATGAGAGGAAAGAAGAACTTGCAGAAGAGATGGAGATTCAGAAGGCAATGATTGTTCCAAGGCCTTTGAAGAAGGGAGTTCCTTTTGAGTTTCCTAAAGATATGTATAAATTGCATCCTAGTGAAGCTGTTCTTAGAAGGAGCATTAAGCTCTCACCCATGGAAGCTTCAGATATGGTACAAGTGTTACCTCTTGATGCCAGAAACCCTATCATTAGCTATGAGGAAGATGCAAGTGGGTTTTGGATGATTGGCAGATATGGGAAAGAGGTACACACATTTACCACTCTTATGTCTCTCTTTGCAAGTATGGATAGGGAAGACTTGGAAGACCTTTGGAGGTTGTTGCTGGCCAAGTATGAGGCTGAAGCTCCTACTTCAGTCAATGGAATAAAGTTTTGGTCAACATTCAAGAGAATGTGTGCACCAGAAGAAGAAGATCTTGTTTGGAAGGATCTTGAGGATGATATCAGTGGTCTTCAATGGCATTTGTATTCAGCTGCTGGTGTGTATTATTTGATCTCTACAAAGTTTGCTGAGTATCTTCTTGTAGATGCTGAGTATCCCATGTCCAAAGAAGTTTTGGACAAGATGAAGACAACACAGCTGGAGATTGATTATTCAAGTGACGTGGCCAAAGATTTGATTAGGCATGTTTATTTCCAATATGATAAGATTTGTAAGATTCATCCTAGTTCTTAATTTTTATTCAGAAACTTGATTACTAGAGTAGATATCAAGTTTAGGGGAGGATTGTTGGGAATAAAATGTAGCCAGTACACTTGAACGCTGACAAGAAGAAAACAAGCGTTGATAAGAAGAAAACAAATGTTGACAGATCAAGTGTTGACAGGAAGAAGTCAAGCGTTGATAGGTTGAAGACACGCACTGATAGAAAGATATGGTCTACGCGTAGTATGTTTCTAGTTTGTTTCTAGTAAAGATATGATAACAATGTATTTTCTATTATTATCTTTACCTAGAATAGCTGATACGTAGACTCTTGTACAAGGCTTCTTATGTCTATAAAAGAAGACCTTTAGGTTATTTTTCATATAATTTTTCATACGTTTAACACTTTCATTGTAAGCAAGTTCGTTATTATCAATCAAGTGAAAGTTTGTTTTACAACTGTTTGTGTGTTCTTGTTTGAGTGTTAATTCCGCATAACACTTAAATTGTTTTATACATAAACAAAGTTTCTCTACGTGTTTAACTTGATTTAATCTCGTTTACACAAGCTAAATCGATCTAAGTTTGAGATCAACAGAAAATATATATGATATGTAGATAATACTTTGGTTGGAAAACCCTCGATTAGCCCTTTTTATCTAAACACGCACAAGAAAGCGGGGAAACGAGGTGGCGCGAAGCACTTAAGAGCCTTTTTCCTTAGGGTATAATTTATAATACCCGCCTTATACCCACCTTATAGTTTGTGTTTTTCAAAATTAAGCTTCACGAAAGTATTTATTTATTTTGCCTTTGATTTCTTGTTTGAGATTCGAATACAATGATTGAGTAATGACCTCCCAATCAAGGTTGTGTTTTCACACTTTTGGAGTACTTGTGAATTTATTGTTCTACGTATACAATATAGTAATAGTATTCACACAAAAAACGAAAAACCGATAATACGTATTAGTAGAGTGCTAGTAATACAACAAATATTATGGCTATATATAAAAACAACAATTTCCAAATCAAAACAAAACATGCCTCCCCGGCAACGGTGCCAATAATTAATGTAGTGTTTTTACCACTCTTTAGGAAAAGAGAGCAAAATAGGGAAAGTATTAAGTGTCGGTTTAGGAAAAGCAAACACTAATGACCAATGAAGTTCAAGTTCGTTTCCCAAGGAGGCAAGTGTGTTATGTTAAGAGATGATTAACTTTTGTGATTATAATTTATGAAGAAAGAAAAGAAAAGAGATTAGAAGAGAATGACGGTTACGATTATGAATTAAAATAAGACGAATAGTCGTACACGTAAAACCATAAAAAGTGACAAAATTAAAAATTTACCTTAAAAATTCCTAGAAAATTGCAATAAATCCTAAAAAATGTAATTAGAGTTTACAAAAAATCAAAAATCACTCAAACCTTTTATTTAATTAAATAATAATTTTTTAATGCTAATTAAAGCCCAAAAAATCAATTTAATTAACAAAAATCCCAAAATGAGATTTTTTCACTTGTAAACCTCTAAAATGACTTAACTAAATTTATAACTATTTTTGAAAATTTTAAAATTAATTAAAACTATTTAAAAAGAATTAAAAACTATTAAAACTTAAATTAATTCTAAAAATTAATCTAATGACAATAAAGATATTCTAAAAATTGTAAAATTCCTAACTTAATGTATTTGAACTAAGAAAAATGAAAAAACTTGAAAAATTTAAATTTCAATTTTTAATAATAAAATAATAATAAAATAGTAATAAAAATCCCAAATTTATAATAAATTCTAAAAAGTTGCTAACTATTTTATTTTAACCTAAATAATACAGATATGAAGTTGAAATTACAAAAATACCCCTATTGGGCCTAGAAATGGGCTAAAAGTCCAAACAGACCCCTTAACGGGCTCAAATTTGATTTTAAGAACAAAACTCTGAAGGCCTAAAAGCTGAAAATGTGTATAAGCTAGCTTATTTCAAAGCAGCTTATTCTTAATGGGCTTTTTGGCCCATTAAGCTATAAGCTGATGCCATAAGCTCAAATTTGACACACAAGCTTCTTTTGAGTTACTTAAGAGATCTGTAAAAAGAAAATTGGAATAAGCACAAGAAATAAGCCTGAAATAAGCCAAGACTCTCTTCACAAAACAACAAAATAGTCATTTTTGAGTTCTAGACCACCTCAAGTGCTGATTCAACTTTCAAAAGCTTTTAAATGACTTAACTAAGAAAAATAATCAAAAAAATTTCAAATAAGCACAAGCAATAAGCCAGAATAAGTAGATAAGCACTTGTTTAAAAGTAAACTTAATGAGTTTTCTAGTAAAAAGTCAAAGTCAAAGTCTAATAAGCTCCAGATCAAATAAATGTGTCAAATGAGGAAGATCTATCACAAAAATAAGTTGTTGCAAGTCTGGATAAACCAAATTGGCTTATGAATAAGATGAATGACAAATTACACTAGTAGGGGCTAGTTTTGGGTGTTGAGCAGTGGGAACTTTTCCCCCTGTTTGACCTTTTTTACTTTTTGTCTTATATGATTTTTTGTTGGAATCAAGTTACAAACAAGGCACCCTTGTGATCAGTGAATCACAAGGAGTCAAGAACAACAAAGAAATCACACTTCCAATCAGCCAATCAGTGCAATTAATTCAATTTGTCACCAGATATGACACAGACATGAACAATAAGCAGTTTTGGTTCAATAAACACTTTTAGTAAAAATTAGCCAACCAAACTTCACCAGATGCATAAAGAAGCTATAATTAATTCAAATGAACAAATATAAACAGGTTTCATGCAATCATTCAAAGTATAGATCAAGATTCAAGCACATTAAAGTTACTGATGAACACTAACAAGCAGTTATGAACACTTAGCTGATATACTTGACCACGAGTCCAATCTCAAACACTCAAATCTTGTTAACAGGTTACACAAACTGTGATTTAACACTTTTTAGCCCTAATCATGCATACACTCTAGGTGTTTCAAAAATCTTAGGTCAAAATCAGTCAAAACAAGTGAGATATAGCACAATCAAGGATTTGATGTTTTAAAGCCAATAACTTGTAGCAATGAGCACTCAACCAAGTGAATAGCAGATACAAACCAAAAACAACAACTTCCAACAACAAAATAACAAGCTATGATCTTAAACAGGTTAACCCAAACACCCCTTATCTTTTTCAAATCAAGATTAAACAAGTATAAGTATGATTCGATGTTACCCAAGCCCAATCAAACACAATAACAAATGTATTCTACAGTATCAAGCAAGATTAAACCATAAAAACAACAAGAACACAAGCAGAACACAAAAGCATAAAAATCAAGTATTTTTCAGATTTTTGGGTTCAAGAACTCAAACCTCATGAATGTACATCCACACTCACGAATTTCTGAGCTGATGTGCTAGCAAGAACAAGCACAAGCTTCTAACAACAACCCTGCTAAGATTCAACAAGGTTAGCACAATAAAATCAAAACAGAAAGGTGACAACTTGGAAAATAAACTTGATTAATGCAACCTTGTTCCCGCACTTGATTATCCCCAAGTTATCAGCCTCACAACACCTTGATATCACAATATCAGGATGCTATGATCCACTTATAGCCCAAGAATTACAAGGTTTAAACCAAGACTTAGCAAAATATCAAATTTTGATCCTTTGTGCAATTTCTTGCACAAGGTTTAAAAACGTTTTGAGATTCAGTTTTAGCAAACATTAAAGATAAACAAGCAAACATAAAGATTGGCACTTGACTTTTCTTCACAAAATTCAAACACTTCTCATTAATCAAGAGTAAGGATTTACAGAAATGTGAACTAGGAAAAATTTAAGAGTAGGGCTCAAAGTGAAACCCTAATGCCTTTATATAGGCTATAAACTAATGCTAAGAAGCTAAAAAATGTAAACCCTAAAGCTGTAGAAATCCCATTTTTCCCTTGAGAATTTTGAATATCTTGAAGATCATGTAACTTTCTTTGGCAGATTGTGTGAGTTGGCAAGGGTGAAATAGCATCCAAAGGCTCACAAGGAGCTTAGAAAGTAAGCAGAAATTTTGGGCATTGGATGGCTGTCAAGGTTTTGCCAGTTTGTTCAAAGGTGTAGAAGGGGAATCTTGTGTGGGGTTATTGAGTGATGTGACAAGGTTTATGAGGGTTGGGTTATGATTAAGGCACCATTAATCATTAATCTGGAGATTTATAGGGTTTAATTACACATGATTATGAAATCCCTAATTGTGTTCTTGAGATGAATATGAGTGGTTTTGATCCAGATTAATATTTGAAATGGTGTTAGGCGCGTGTTTTAGCTTAATATTTAATTAAGCTAACGGTTTAGGGTGAGTGGGAAGTGACGTGGGAGAAGGGAGGGTTGTGATTGGTGGAAAGTGTGAGTGGGGTGAGGTGGCATGAGCTGGTTGGTTAAGGTTACTTTCCCTATATGCCAAGTTTAACACCTTATTTCTTCCTTGTTTGTCACTTGAAGTTTTATAGGCATAAATTCAGAATCCTTTGTATTTGAAGTTTCCATTTTCACACTTTTGCCCCAAATACTTTCCCAAAGTATTTTTAGGGGTATTTCTTGCCATTTGTTGATTCTTGAAGGGCTGATTTGGCATTTTCTTCATAGATAATGGTCTTGACTTGTATTGTTGACTTTTTGGAGGACTAATATTAGAAATTCATGATTTATGAGGGACCATTTTTGCCAATTCTTCAAAGATAAGGGCCCTTTTTGTAAATTTGACAATCTTTAAGGACCATTCTTGTAATTATGAATATACAAGGGTTTAAAGTGTCAATTCTTCAATATTGGAGGACCCTTCTTGCAATATCTTCAAATCTTTAAGGGTATTTCTTGGAAAATCTTCATTAGGGCTTGGTTCATTTTGCGGCTTCGTTTCCCATGTTCATTTTTGCATGTTTCTTGTGATCTTTTGTCATTTTCTCAATATCCGCACCTAAAATACACAAGTAACAAACACAAGCATATATTTGGCATTTTTGATGATATTCAATGCATTTAAAGCCCGTTTTGGACGATGAGACTATGTATAAAAGCAGTCTCATCAACGGCCCTGGGTGTCTGCGGCTGCACGTGGTGCAAATTGGGTGAGTATACCCTCCAACAGGTGCCCTAGCTGGTTGGGAGCCTGTTTCAGAAAGTATACGTGAGACATGATTATTGGGCACAAATAGGACAATGTAGAAAATTTAAGATGTATACCAGATGTAGCTGCACAGTTGGGCTGTGAACCTCTGCGGTCCTACTCCCGTCCATTACCAGTATTCATGGTAGTAGATGATGTAGTGTCAGAATTTATGAATCATAAAGCACATAACATAGAAATGAGTAAGTTTAGAGACCTGTTGCTGTTGGAGATGTTGACGTTGTTACAGTAATTGTCATTACCGCCACGCCTATCAGAAGCAGAATGGTCCTGAGTCTAACCATTACCCTTTGGCTGGTTCTGCTATTGAGTGGCCGGTTGGGACCGGTCGCCAGTCTTCTGCCTGAAAGATGCAATTGTAAAGAGAAAGATAAATATTTGGATAATACTGAATTAAATGAAATGATCACCGCTGATGACGAAATATACCTCTTGTCAGGTCTTTCTGCCTCTCCAAACTCATCCCTCTCTTACAACATCTCCAACTTGCGGGCTACATCTGCCACCTGTGCTACAGTATTACATGTAGCACACACCAAGTTATTGGCGACAAATGTATGAAGAGCCCAGCGAAAGTGATACGCCTGCTCCTCTGCAGTCCTGGCTGCTGCGCCAAGGAATCCAGCCAGTCGAAGGAACCTCTACATGAACTCATTTCTATTTTCCCCATTTCTCTGCATAATACCATGATACTCCCTATTGAGCTTATCCTGCTCAGCTTTCGGGAAGAACTTCCCCATAACCAACTCTTTAAACTATGCCCAAGTTAAGCCAGTCACCCAGTCGTCGCCTCCTTTCGATATCTTAAGTGCCCTCCACCATGCAAGCACGTCTCCTTCAAACTTGTAGCAAGCTAATCTTGCCTTAAAGACAGGGTCGCATCCTATAGCATCAAAGATCTTCTCAATGTGAGCTATCCAGCTCTCAGCCTCCGCGGGGCTGTCAGTCTGCTCGAAATATTTCGAACGCTGCTTATTGAACCGCTCCAGCCATAGGGTGGCTAGAGGTGGTGGAGGAGGATTCTGATTCTGGTGAGGGTGTTGATTGTTAGCGGCTTACACCTCGGCCCGAATCTCATTCTTCAGTTGAGGATGCAGAGCTTGCATAGCAACTTGGATTGCTGCATTCAGTTGTTCTTGTTCATGTGTGAGAACCAGCTGACAGTATAAAACAAAATGAAATGATTAAGCTGATTAAAACATAATATACAAACATGAAAAAAAATTATGCATATAAACATGAAAAAAAATTATGCATGAAACAGTGTATGCATGCATGGCTGACAAAAATGACATGGGTTTGGATGAACGCCTATGGGTCGTTTACCAAAACAAAATGACATGACGAGGATGAACGCATATGGGTCGGTTCATCAAAACAAAATGATTCGATGAAAAGCACATGCGACTAAATATGGACAGTCCTGTACCAAGCATTACTTAGTCAAAATTCATGCAACAATGTTACATGAAACAAATGCATGAAAACAACTGTCAGTTCTAGGACGACCATGGTGATTACCCACAATCACAGCTCATGTTTTTAGAGCCTACAGGTCAAAACCTTGGGTCTGATACTATAATTATGACACCCCATTTTGATAAATAGAATATCATAGGATAATTATGGTGTGTCATCAAAGCATGCAAGGTAAATGTCCAAAAAACATTAAATGACCATAAAAGGAAATACCGGAATCAAACATTGGTAGTCTAACATAAGCTCACACACATGAATATAAGTACTGAAATGGAAAAAGACTAAACGATATCCAAAAGAAATGAAGTAATGTAATGTATGGAAAATGCATAAAGTAGTGAAGGCTAGATAGCTTCCATATGTATGCACATATTCTCAATTCTAGTTGCGTCCCTGAGTACCCGCCGTTTGGGAACATGAAAGGAAAACGGCTGAGCAAAACGCCCAGTGAACGAATATACAAGCATAACATGAAATGACATAAGCATAGTAAGACTAATAGCAGCAGATATGTATAAGTCATAGACAGCCTGGAACATGTTCATAAAACTGGTTCTATAGTTTGAAAAGACTTATATTTTTATATGAAAACTATATTAATTAGCCAATATCCCATATAGGTCATGAGGTTCCACCGTCCATGAATACTTGGAAGGGAGACCTCATCATCCAATTAGAGGGGATGCCTCTAATTAATTAGTATGGGTAGGAGGGATCGACTCCTTGTGAAGGATGCAAGGCACACACCACATTCACCATTAAAATCCTGTAAAAACATGTAACTAGGATGCACCCATATGCCCCACATGATAATATATATATATATATATATATATATATATATATATATATATATATATATATATATATATATATATATATATATATATATATATATATATATATATATATATATATATATATATATATATATATATATATATATATATATATATATATATATATATATATATATATATATATATATATATATAGAGAGAGAGAGAGAGAGAGGACCGTTATTGTGGTGACCACTCTTAAAATAAAAACAATAAGAACCGTTTTGCACCATTAGATCAACTATTATGAACAAGATCAACTTTAAATGAAATAAGTTGCATAATTGTAATAAGCTAAAATATTAATGGTATTATATATAAATTTTATAACATTTAGTTATAAGTGATTTACAAAACCATCACAACCGTTTTCTATACATGGATTAATGGGTCCATCAAAATACACGCTGCCATGATTTTTTTTCTTCATAACGTACACTTAGTTTTAATATATTTTATCTAATTTAAAAAAATTCTAATGATCTATTGATACATGTCATTTAAAAAAAGTGACACACATTGAATCTGGAATAAAAATAACTATTATGAAAAAAACCCATTCACGATTGTTGTTGGAATTTACGCAAAGTCACTAAAGATAAATCCATACGTAAAGTGTGTTAATTGTCAAAAATTATGTGTCACTACAAATAAAATAAGAAATTAAATGTGTCGCAAAATATGTATTGAATAAGATAATATGTCATTAGAAATGCATCATAAAAAATAATTGTGTCACTACAATGTATTATATAATAAATGTATCACTAAAAATATGTCATAAAAATTTGAGTGCCGCCAAAAATGTATTGAAAAAGTTTATTGTGTCGGTATATATGTGTCGAGAAAAGTTTTGTTCTAACTATAATGTGTCACCACAACTCCACTTCAATGTATAAAAAAAGTTTATTGTGTCGGTATATATACATGATTTTCTTGAAGAGTTTTGTGAATATAATGTTTCACTACTACTGTAATACGTAATCTTAAATAAAGTATATTGGTATAACTATCTTTCAACATTTCATTCATGTCAAAATGATAGTATCCGTTATCATATTATGACCATAATGACGTTCATTAAGTGACATAAATTCTTTTCTAATAAAGTGGAGGAATAAAATGCCAACATTGCCCTTTAAATTTAATTAACAGTTTTATATTAATTATATGTTTAAATTCCACTTGTCAATTTTTAGTTGGTTCTTATTGTTTTTATCTTAAGCTTGGGTCTTACTTGAACGCAAAGATATATATATATATATATATATATATATATATATATATATATATATATATATATATATATATATATATATATATATATATATATATATATATATATATATATATATATATATATATATATATATATATATATATATATATATATATATATATATATATATATATATATATATATATATATATATATATATATATATATATATATATATATATATATATATATATATATATATGTATATATATATATATATACATATATATATATATATATATATACATATATATATATATATGTATATACATATATATATACATATATATATATATATATATATATATATATATATATATATATATATATATATATATATATATATATATATATATATATATATATATATATATATATATATATATATATATATATATATATATATATATATATATATATATATATATATATATATATATATATATATATATATATATATATATATATATATATATATGGCCAAACTTTAAAAGGGACGCCACGAGAATTCACTCCGTCGTGGGGAAGTCATAACATTGGTGCCTCTATTATTACGGTTCTGGTACCTCCATAACTAGGTGACATGGCATGCATGTATATGGCTTAGGCAGTTAAAACTAACATAAGCAGATCAAAACATATAAAACAAATATTTGGGGAAAACAGTTGGCTACACACAGGGAATCCTAATAAGGAAAGAGATTGTCCATACTGAAGGACGAAATATCTGTACCTTATGTCCAGTGAACGGGGAAAGATGAAAGGATGAAAAGTCCTACTCCGACCTCACTATTGCTACATAAATAAGGGACATGTATGAGTTGTCTGATATTTGAGTATGTTACTAGTTACAACATGTTCTTAACATGTTTTATATGTTCTTGTCTTATTTTACAGTTTTAAATAATACACTGTGTTATTCTTGTATTTCATGTCTTCTGATTACGTATTATCGTGTATTCTTGTATTATTATACTTGTAGTGTAATTATAAGTAACTTTCTAAAAATAGCAAGTTTCCAAAAGTAGAAAGTTTCCAAAAAATAAAAAGTTTCTAAAAATAGAATGTTTCCAAAAATAGAAAGTTTCCAAAAATAGAAAGTTTCTAAAAATTGATCAGTTTCTAAAAATATAAATTTTCTAAGTTTCCTGAAATAGAAAGTTTCCATAATTAGAAATAAGCTGGATTAATAAGCTAATAATATAAGCTAGTATTTATTGGCTAAAAGTTATAAGTCATGGAATTAATAACATAGTTTATTAATTAAATACTATAGGTTATATCTGATTATTAATTAATAATGATAGTACATGTTTTATTAATTAATAACATATCATGTTTAATTAATAAACTATAGGTTATACAAATTTAATTAAGTCATGGTTTAATTAAATTAAGACTAGTATAATACTTAGGTTAACATGTTTATTTAAAAAATAAAATAACCTAAGTCATGGAATTTATTAATAAATTATAAGTTCATGTTCTAAGTAATTAATTAATAAAACTATAGTCTATATAAATAATAAAATGTACTTAGGCTAAAACATGTATTATTTATAAAAATAATAACCTAAGTTTATGTTTTAATTAAATTAATTAGTAAGGCATGAAAATTAATTTAATTAACTTGTAAAAAAAATAACTTAGCAAGATATCCTGAGCCAGGAGCCCGAGACCAAACAACCCAAGACCAAACACCCCCAGCCGACGGCTGGTGGTGTGGTCGTGGCTCACGTTGGCAATGCCAGTGCCACTGATCGAGCAAAGATCCCACCGACTTAGGCCGGTGGTTCCCCCTGCTTGTCGCGTGTACCCACTACCCAAAACAACCACACCCCGGCTTGCACCGGGGTTCCTTTTTTGTCCGAGAACAACACCGAGCCCCAAAGGGGTTTTGGTCCCCTTGCTGTCCGAACACCACACCCACACCAAGCCCCTTGGGGTCTCGGTTGGCGAACCACAAGGACACCGAGAGTCCTTTGACTCTCAGTTGGTGTGCGGCCGAACAAACAACCAAACAAACCCTCCCTTTTCATGTTTTAATAATTCCCTTAAGATGTTTTATTAATTGTTTTTTAGATCAAACTCATGTGTTCATAATTAAATAAAAAGAATAAAAAAGATGAACGTTTGGTGATTTTACCGAATGCGTGAATGAAAAGAACTAGAACACGAACACGTATGCGTATGAAATCAAGATCAAAATCGAATGAATCGTCCTTATTGGTTTGTTGGTTTCCGCGGCTTAGAGACAAGAGAGGCTAGGGTTTTATTTTCTTTTGTAAAATCTTGTATTATGTTTTCCTGTGTTTTGGTTTTCCTTTAGTTAAATCGAAACGGGCTTGGGCCCCCTTCTCCTTTGGTTGTCGCGGACACAAGGGCCCAACAAGGCAAACCTGTGCCTTTTTCATGTTTACATATTACTCGTGTTTATTAGTGAATTAAATGTTCGTGTTAGTTCGTGTTTTGGTATTCGTGTATGTCGTGTTTAAGTATTCGTGTTATAATTATTATACGTAATAACTATCGTGTGTTTACATGTTCGTTATCATAATTATTATACTTAATAATTATCGTGTATTATTATTATACGTAGTTTTCTGAATTTAATGTTCGTGACACGTGTAATAACATAAATGGAAAGTTTTAATTGGTTCGTAGGTTTACGTGATGTACTTTTCATGGTATTTATATGTGGGTTTTACAATCCTACTCATGATTAGAGTTAATGGCTGTAGTTTCCGCACACGAAAAAAATTTGAGGCACCATCTCTACAGCGAGTCATGTGACAACTCAGAGGAGGCATGATGCTATCAGAGTTGCTGTCGATCGTTGACCAAATCTGCACATTTCCTCCCTATCCGGAAGAATTATATAGTTAACCAGATGACAAGGATATTTCCCCAAGAGATCGTACGACTTAAGGGTATTCCATCAACAATCATATCATATAGAAATTTACATTCACGTTCACGTTTACGTTCACATTTATGTTTACGTTCACATTCACGTTTACATTTACGTTCACATTTACGTCTCACGTTCGCGTTCACGACCTTGTTTGCGTTCATGTTCTCGTTCCATCTCATAATTCACATTTCACGTCTCATTCTGGGAAGGGTTGCAAAAATTTTGCGAGACCAAACTCAAGTTTAGCACAACTTTCCATCCTCAGACAGAGGTTTCACGTCACATTCCATGTCTCATCTCGTATCGTTTGGCGTTACCTCCTCAGTTATCACACGTTCATGATATGTTTCACATATCACGTCCACCATATGTTCAAGCATCACGTTCACAATATGTCTCTCGTATCCTCACTTAGAGGTTACTCGTATTATTCTTGTCACAGTTTTGCTTATAGTGTTGTTTCGTGTATCTTGCACATTAATCTTATCCACTCGATCAGATTCGTGAGGATCTATCTTACGTTGAGATACCATAAACTATTCTAGATCTTTAAGATCGAGTCATGAGGAAAACACTATTTCTTTCATCAAGATCCTTTGGAGGAACCATCCCGGGCGAGAAACCACTTGGGAAACGGAGGAGTCTATCGAGGACGAATTATTCTTTTAGAGGGGAAGAGTTCTAAAACCCGCTGAAAAGTACCATTGAATTAAAACTTCTATTAAATTATTTACTCACGACAAGTAACTACGTATATTAAATACAACATGACAAGATGTGACACGGAATCAAAAATTATAAATACACGACAAGTAATAACTTATATTTTATTTACAACACGAAAAGTATTTAATTAAGGCACGATAAGTATTTACATATATTTAATGATACGTGACAAGATATAACACAAACTTAAATTATGAATTTACGATATACGAAAATACAATTAAGACACAAAACACAAATAATAAACGGGCTTCATATAATAACTAAGTCTTGCAAGAACAAAAGGCCCACGCCCGGCCCACTAACAATAAACTACCAAAAACCTTTCCAATACTTTCTTTTCGAAAGTTTAACAAAATGTAAAGAAACACTAAATGGGGCTGCTAGCCGCCGGCCACTAGAGGACAAAAAGGAAGGAGAAAATGGTGATTTGATCTTGATCTTGCGGGGTGTTCGTGTTTATTTAATTCTCATTTTCATCATTTGGTAATCATCTATTTCTTTTTTTATTATTTTAATGAACCAAGAATTTAATTGAATAAAAGTATGTACATATAATGTTATTAATTAAAACAAGAATTGATAACCATGTTAGTGTTTGTTTTCTCACGGAAACCGAGAACCTCATTTGAGGTGCTCTCGGTGGGCTGTTTGTGTAGGCAGCCGCAACCACAGTGGATGGATGGGTCTGTCGGCCGCAACCCACAAGGCCATAGTGGCAACTTGAGACCCCGGTGGCAAGGACTACATAGGGGAAAATGGCCCAGCGGTAGGAGAACTGTGCGGCCACTAGGTATTTCGGATTAGCAGCCGCCTGCCAAAATGCCATAGTGGGTACGGTGAGCCGAGCAACAGCAACCCCAAAATGGGCTTGGTGTTTGTTTGGCTAATAAAACCTTGAA